>JAYMFT010223478.1:0-25100 GCA_038088735.1 Panulirus argus | reverse complement strand
GTGTGGCCATCGGCAACTCAAGGGTGTGCCGTTTTGATAACTGCTTCTTTCCCTACACGTTGAAGCTTTGGAACTCTCTACCTTCTCACGTCTTTCCCAATAACTATGACCTGGCTCATTTCAGGAGACGTTTTCCACTTTCTCAAATTTTTTTTAATACTTTCCAAGTCTGTTTTTCCCCCATTCTCAATTCTCTCTATATTTCAATTAGGGCCCAGTCTTAATGTGGACTTTTGTCCCTGACTGGAGCCTTCAACATAAAGAAAAAAGAAATACATAAATCTAAGAAAGTGCACGACAGTAGAGAATGTTGTTAAGAGACGGGGCCCCGCGAGTGTAAAACTCCCACCCCATACGGTACAAAATAGGTAAATAGAAATATTTATTTACACACGCCTTTCTCCAACGACCTCTTGAAATAGCGTTCGAGATGTCGCAGGGGAAACATAAGGTGCCAGAGGAGTGGATAAGGGCAAACGTTACACCTGTACCGAAGAGATGAAACAAGGAAGAGGCGCTGGACTACACATTGGTCTCCCTGAGGAGCGTGGTCTGTTCTGTTCTGGAAAAGAAAACCAGAAAGTGAATGGATAACTTTCAGCATTGGGAGAAATTGCTTGAGTGAGAGAAAACACAGTTCCAGGGGAAAAGAGGTCATGCGTACCGGACCTCCCAGATTTCCATGAAAGAGTGAGCTTTGTTTTACATTAGAGAAAAGGCTGGGTGGGTTGTTTGCATCCGGAATGCCTGGGAGTAACTGACATTATACCGTACTGGGGACTGATTAAATAGCTTACTATGACGTGCAGGAATTAGGAGGATCATATTCTTTTTCCCCCTATTCCCAGAGAAATATATATCTACATGTATACACACACACACACACACACACACTGTAGTGGGTAATGTTACTGAACATGAGTCAGCATGGGCCAACCCAGGGTCGGACCCGCATGAGGTTTGAGTCCCGGGCGTGGTATTCATCCTACACCTCCGCCAGGTACCCATCTATCGATCTACCAAACCACGAGGGGCAGTTCAAGCCAATGGAAGGCAGTCATTCTGATCATGTCAGGTTCCACGGCGAGATAAAGTCTCGAAAAGGTTCGCGAGAGACCACTCCCTTGGTGAACTGACAAAGGACAGGGCGTCCTCGCACAAGCTCTGTAGTGTGTGATACGTTTCTTGTTAAATAAAATAATTCTTAGTACGACAGAAACAAAGACAAGTAAATTCACAAGTATATGAGCAACAACACACTGTCGACTGAGGGGTATAATTTAAGTCGAGCCTTTAGTTAATCCTATTATACAGATGTTATCCCTGACATATGCCGTTTTCTATAACGCTTATATCGCGTCATGCACCTACCGTTCTCTGAAGTGAAATCAGGAAGTGAAATGGATACACGACTCCTTTTCTCTTTGCTGTGCTAACATTGACTTACTGCCATGACTTTTACTCTCCACTGCCGTGTTTGGCATATACGTATAACTTTACGGGCCGCGACTGCCATCTGACCTGTTTATTTATTTCTAGATACGGGTTTTGCAGTCACTACTTAAGTCATAAGCACGAAATGATGTCCCCCCAAAAAGTATTAGTATCAGGTTATGTCGTTAGTCCCTCTGCTAGGCTACTGGTAAACAATGAAGCAGACGGACCTCGTCAGGTAAACTCAATTGCATGTCGGGTCTCCTTTTTGTTGATTTTTTTTTTCAGTCGCGGTGACAATTGCTTTAGACATCTGGACATCTGGAAAACGTGCCTCCTGTATTATCACATGAAAGTAAGAACAGAATTTAATGTTTATTCATCAGCCCAGGGCCTCGTTCAGAGAGGGTCCTGGTCTGATCCTGAGACCGGTTTTTCTGGTATTCCTGAAGCTGCAAGGCTGCGCTACACACAGTAGCAGGGATAGGTGGCCCCTGAAGCGAGAAGTGTCAGAATAGACTGTGCTCTGTAACGTGAACTGACGAGAAAATGCAGCCTTGCAATATACGTGACTTTTCAGTCGCACTGTAACCTTAAACAGGGGGAGTCCGGTAACATTAATAGGGACAGGAGGCAATAAACGTTGGGGAAAATCTAGTATAAAGTTCCCCAATGTAAACAGTTTCTGTTACTTTGGACGGAGTGTAACTTTTATCTATTTCCCCCTACTACTGACAGACTTATTAAAATAGGCAAGAATGCATGCCCCAGCCAGAGGACCCATCTTGGATGAAAGGAAAAAACTGAAGCGTATGAGACAAAATAAATCAAGACATGAGAACTCAATCTCTGCTCCCCAGGTTACGGTACCGTAGACCTGTTAGCGTTACTCTTTTTCCAACTCCCTCCTCCTAACAGATGATGGTGTACGGCTCGCTCTGGGCAGCTGTCGGCTTGAGGCATGCCCACCGGTTTACACGTCCGACGCTCATACGAACAAAGACTTCTGGGATTACGAACCACGGACGCTCGCTCTTACTTTGAAAAAATCGGCGTGGGTGTGGGCCTGGCTACTGACGCCAGAAGCTGCGCCACGGCAGAGTATAAGAAAAGACCACACAAACGTTCCACGTCGAGGGATTCCGTCCTGGCCACTTTCTCATCAGGGTCCAGCCTTAGATGCACGATGAACATACCTACTATGTATATGTAGTCTTCCTATTACCTTTCCACCTGAAGAAGGAGTTTCGGGTTGTGGTTTTTACTTCGCGCTAACGGCTTTGACGATCCCGTGGCAGGTGCTTGGTCTTAAGGCCCAGCTAACCTTAAATGAAAACCTGCCATAAGGCTACGTGGATGAGGGATGCAAGCAGAGGAACGTGTCGTGTCCACTGGCGAGCCAGATCCTCTCCCTGTGAATGATGTCACGCAGTAGCGTAACAACCCACCGGCATAACATAGCCCCCTCCATTGTCTCTATTATTTAGCTTTCTTCGTCACACCCGCTCGAGCTCCGTCACGGTTCCAGGAGCAATACTGTACACACACACACACACACACACACACTCGCATACGTTCAGGTTTTTACAGTATGAACGTTCCCTAATATTTCCTAATACTTGGAAAGACACAGAGTGGGGGAGACAGCTGTGGAAACACCATCTCCACACACAAACACACACACGCACGCACTAGTAAAGCGTGTTTTGTTTACACTTCTAAATACACAACCGGCCAGTCCTATCCTCCAAGAGCCTCCGTCCTCCAAGGGCCTCTATCACAAGAGAGAGAGAGAGAGAGAGAGAGAGAGAGAGAGAGAGAGAGAGAGAGAGAAAGAGAGAGAGAGAGAGAGAGAAAGAATGTAAAATAACACCGGCTCCACCTACTCCCGTAACACTGGCGTAACATCCAGAAATCCGTCAGATTTCCAGTCCTCTCTTAACTTCACGCTATCGAACACTGTCTCGTGTGTAGGAGGGAAGAGGTGTCGTTAGTGTGTGTGTGTGTGTGTGTTCTGTCAACAGGGCCAGAGGAGTAACCTACCCCCCCCCCTCCCAACGCAGACTCTGTGTCGTCTGCTACATAACCAGTGGCGCCAACACCTCTGCCCTTCGCACCTTCAGCATGTACGTACGTACGTTCCTGGGTCCTGAGGGGAAGAGCGGACGAAAGATGCCAATAATGTGGTCATTAGTTAACCTGCACGAAAGTACGACCCCCCTCCCAGCACAGAGGCACGACTATCTCGGGTATGATGGCCTATTCTGTGACCTGGTCGTTAAGGGTCGGGTCAAAGGCCAGGGCCAACATACCCAGTGGTCGTACCGTCGGGGTCAATGGTAGTATTGTCGTGTGATCATGGGTCGTACCGCTGTACTCAAGGGTAGTACCGCCGTGCTCAAGGGTCGTACATACAAGGGTCAACTGAACCAGGTTACACAACGGGAGGCTGCCGACCCAGCGGTGTATATGGGCTTGGTTGGTGAGCGGCCGTCCGCCATAGCCCGTCACTTCCAGGACACTCCACTGGGCGCGGTTCCACCTGCGTCGCCTCGACTGGGAAATCTACGGGGAGGGTCTGGTGGGGAGGACCTGAGGGGGGAGGGGGGAGTGAGGTGACAGCAGGAGATGGGGGGAGGGGGGACCCTAGTGGGAAAAGGTGGGTTAGAACCGCCTGTAGAAAAAAAAAAAAGAAGTGTGTGTGTGTGTGTGTGTGTGTGTGTGTGTGTGTACATGGGGACTCGACCACCTTGGCTTAGTAGCGACTGATAAAAAGCTCCGAGAACTGGACTTATCTGCCTAGGGGTTCCTGGAAGCCCTCACCCATGCCGGGGACACGTGGCATCCAGCCTCGTGGGGCGGGACAGGAGGGGCGGTGCCTGGACTACCAGCAGCAGCTGTGGACACTTGACGCTCTGGCTCCTCACCAGGGGGGAGAGGATTACACGTAATAAAGTCCCAAGTACTACGTGGTCTAGCTAATGGCGGAGGCGAACACGCAAACAGCTCTCTCGGAGGCAGAAACCGGAGTAATATCTGTACAAAAGGAAGAGAGAAACAACACAGCGTGCTAATGGGCCAGCTGGTCAAGACTGGCAGGGTTGGCAGCGCGGGGACAGCTTTGGAACTGACTGTTGTCAAGTCAGTCTGCAGGACCAGAAACCTCCTCAGATGTAAGACCTGTGATCTGTACAAGGACGAATGAATCCGTTGTATAATCAGAGCAACTGTTCAGCACAGAAGAATCTTTAGCATCTGAAGAGGACTTCCACTTTCTCTGAGGCAGGCTTGGCTGTGTGTGTAACGTGGGGTTCCCAAAGGGTGATTAAATGTTGCGGTGATACCAGTATGTTTACTGCGTCTAGTGGTTGGATTACAGAGCTATGTGAGGATTTTAAGAAAGAGACACATGAAGTAACCGGATCTTTAGGCACTGAAATTAATCTTATTAAGTCTGTCTCACTGGGAATTCCTGTCTAAGATTAAGATTACAGAGGTAGGTGCTGCGAGGCGAGAGACGTAGATCGAGCAAGAACAGAAGGAGTGCGTTTGAAAAAATGGAGGAATGTAGTGTTGAGTCACCAGCGTACGAGGGCATTATTTATCCAAGAAAGTAAATATAAAAAAAAAAAGGCAAATGATAAGAGAAAGGATATAATCTTAAAGGACACCGCTGTTGAATAGGGAGAGGTTGATGCGCAATAAACAAGGAGACAGACCACTCGAAGAAGGAGCTAATCATAAGAGAACAGAGTGAGGGAGGGAAAGCCAAAGAAGGGAAGCTTCAACATCAGACCCCAGTGCCACACTCTGTCGAGAACTTTCCATCCATCAGGAGCCACAACATCGGAGTTTCCCAAGAGGCTCTCAGCGTGGATAATCTGACGTTAGTTGAGATACGAAGGACATCACCGTAAGATGTCGCCTCGGGATAGCCATACTGATGACCACAGAAGATAATGAGATTTAAAATGTCCAAAAAAACATGCATTACTCGCAAAGACTATGTATGTGCAAGGCCAGAGCAACCACGCTCCTCCTCCTGTTTCCTGTACATATCAAGGATAATATGTGACCCTCACAATCCACCACAGTAATATAACCACAGCAAAATCTAAATCAGAAACCCATTCTTCTACGGCAGATACTGAATGCCTCCCTCATACATCTGAGCATCGCCCAGGCAACGTATCACCCAAGAAACTGTCCACAAACGTTGAAAATATGGGGCTCTGGGTCAGCCAAGGCCTGTCCAGTGCACGCATGCTATGTAGACACCAGCATCGCGGAACATTGTGACAACAGCGACTACAAAGTTCCAGTTTGTGGTCAGGAATGAATGAAAAAAAAAAAGGCCATCGGGGCAGGTTTATAGCCATGACATTGAACTTTCTCTGTTGCTCGTTTAAATAACAATCACCTATTTTTTTTTTTTTCATTCTCATTGCTCGTTGTGACCCACGGAGGTAAAATGTCTCCCGCGTCTGGCCCAAGTATCTCCGGCATTTAGATGCGTATTCCCGCGTTTACACCTGCCATGTCTCCCGCATTATTGCCATGTTGCGTGAGACAGTACAGGCAACTGAATGCCCTAAACCAGCTATCTCATATACGCTTTACACACACACACACACACACACACGTTGCTGACCGTAATTCACGCACGGATCCACCCGTGTTCGAATCCTGGGCGTGGCAGTCAGTCCACAGCCAACCCAGCTGTTCATCCCCTCATCGTGGCTGGTCGATAAGCGGTTACCTGACTAAGGCTGGTGTGTGTGTCTGTGTGTGTAGGAGTAAAGACATGGTACATGTATACAAGGTCAAGAGACGGGGCCCAGCACTAGTGTGCCACTCTCTCCCCGCAACGCACAAATATCAATCACACTGACGCTTCTCCCTTGGGACCTGGCTGGGACAAACACCTCTACGGTTATCTCCCGTTTTCAGCCCAATCCCCCGTCGCTCATGAGACGGGTCAGCCGGGGTCAACGCGAGTCAGCCGGGGTTAAGAGAGTGACTCACAAAAGGGACACACTTTTCGAGGTATCAATTGAGTACGTTTCACTACCAGAAAGTATAAACAATGACTCAACTTTGTCCAGATGGTCCTGTTGGGGTAGCGGATATCCTGCCTCCCCCCCTCCTCCAAACCCTAGTCACCTCTGGACACACACACACACACACACATGGGGGGGGGGCGGCAAACAAGCGTACAACTCGCTCCTACTCCTGTACAAAAAAGGTACTTCTGCAATTACCAGATCATCCAACAATCGTCTCTACATTCTTCGTCGACTTAAACGCTTGGACTCCCTGCGCCCCCCCCCAAAAAAAAAAAAAAAAAATCTGCAAAAGTTGGAGTCTTAATTAGGAAGCGCCGAGGAAGCAGGGAAGATAAGAGTTAATGCAAATAAATGAAAGTTGATGTGGATTAAAGTAAGTCTTTAAGGTCCAGCACGAGAGGGAAGAGAGGCTGGGAGAATTCGAAGGATGTGGAAATATTCTATATACCTGGGAGTGGACATGGCATCGGCTGGAACCATGGGAGACGGAGACTGGCATACGGTGGGTGGGAGGGTATGGTCCTGGGTGCATTGAGGAGAGGGTGGAAAGAGTAAAAATGGGCACGTTTGATGGTACAGCAGCCCCGACGGTGCTGCAGGGGTGCGAGTCTCGGGCCCCAAAGCACAAAAGAATTGAGGAGGTTGGATGTGTTGGAAGTGCAATGCCCAAGGAGGACAACGTGTGGTGTTGGTAGGGTCGATCATGTAAGGAGTGTCAGTTGAAGACGCGTGGAAACAAGCGGAGGATGACTGAGAAGAGTTGAACAGGGTTTACTGTAATGGTTTGGATTTATGGATAGAAGGGGTGAAGAGAGACTGACTAGGATGTTATATGTGTCAGGAGAGAAGGGGGCAAGGGGTATGGGCAGACCGAGATGGGGATGGAAGTGTGGAGTGAAAGAGGCTTTGAGTCATTGGGGCCTGAACATGCAGAAGGGTGAGAGACGCGGATGGGAGAGAAAGAAATGGAGTGATGTGGTATATGGGGGACGACGTACTGTCAGTGGGCTAAACCAGAGCTTTGAGGTAACTAGTGGGAACCATGGAAGGGTCCGTGAGGCTTGGTTGTGGCTGGGAGCTCTGGTTTCAGTGCATGATACAGGATACCTAGAGAAAGGACGTGAAGAAATGAGGCCGTTCTTCGTCTGTTCCCGGCGCCACCTTGCCAACGCGGGAAGCGGTAAACAAATATGAGAAAAATATAATATCATTAGCATTATTAGTATAATTATTACTATGATATGTATCATACTTTATTATATCTATCATACTTTATTATCATTATCGTTATTATCATTACTATCAATATCATTATTGCTAGTATTATCATACTGCTGTTCTCGTTGTACACATACAAACAGACACACACGTATAAACGCACGCCATACAACATTAATCCTTTCAGCTGAACATTTCGAGAGAGGAACAATGCCAGCCTTGTTTATGACTTCCACGAACGCCAATGCATAAAATGAAGGGGTGGGTCAATGACACGGCGTTTGATAACAAACTCACAAGTTATCAATTAAGATTACGGTGTGTTCCTCCTGTCATGGCGTTTCCCGGTAAGAGACAATACTGGCCTCGTGGCCAGGTGGGCGGTGCCGGGGCCAGTACCGGGAACCACAGGGGCAGCCAGCCGGTGGCGAGTTGCAAAGTCATGAAGGAAAAGAGGTTTTGCAACGGTGCCACGCGGAGTCAACATTCGCACTCCCTACCTGCAGGAGCTGTGTGCGTGCACCTGGGTTGGATGCGCGCGTCCGTATCTATCGTTTACGATTACCGTAGACTGTGGGTGTAAACGAGTGTGTCTGTGTGGGGGGAGGGACAATTTACCGAAACAATTTCCCACGGGGTTTCCAGGAAGGGGGAATGTTAGGGTGTTTAGAGATAGCAATAAATCCACCTCATTATCTTTCAAAGGAATTCTCTCTCTCTTTTTTTTCAGCGTATCTTTCTCCCTGGAGCATTCACCGCCAGGCGCAGTGACAGGACCACGCTTCGGGGGCGCTCACACGTCTGCTGGATGTAGGACATCGCCCGAATAGAAAGGGCCGAAAGGAATTCACGACAGTTTTGTAAGACGAAATGGTACCGGGAGAAACTGGGTCGGTTCCTGCATTTCCAGTGAGCACTCTCCTGAAGCGGGTGTCTTGCCAGATGACATATAAACATCTATGACTTTTATCCTTTACAGAGGATGATAATTATCAAAGTTATTGAGGTTGGACACGTATAATGTTTCTAGCTTGATCTTCCAGATACTGAGGGACATATGGCAAAACTTTTCAACCCTTGAGCACGACGGTACAAACCTTTTGACCTCACTCTTAAAAGAGTCGAGTCAAAAGCCAGCCTCGTGAGGATGAACGACCGACTCGACATGCCAGGACAAACGCGCTAATGATCTACTGCAGTACACAGGCAAACTGTAACACTGTGTTTACCCTGAAGCGCAGAGATTCCCCGAAGTCTCTGCCCCCGGGCTGTTGCTACAGCTGACCAACCCTCCTGCCCTCCTTTAAGTAAATAAACCATTCCAGAGTGAGGCTTGAGGACTTGAAATAACAATCACTGGATTAGCGGGAATCATAACATCGTCTGCGTATATCAGAGGCTTCCCATACTCTCTCTTCTGGTAATCGTACGTTTTCTTTCGGCTTAAAAATCCATTTTCATCGGGGGATTGTGTTTATATTTTTCCTCTAAGTTTAATATGCAAAACTCAGTTTCCCTAGCGGGAACGCCCAGGCCTAGACTGTTCAGCTTACGTGCTTCTGTAAAGTACTTAAACGGAGCCCCCGACCACTCAGCCTAAGCCTCTCGTAGCTACTTACAGAACCCTGACCACTGATACTTACAAACTTACACTTTCCTCAGCCTGCCATACGCCCTGATAGGTCTCTCAGGAATAAAAATGGTATGAACGGTATAATTAATGAACATATACCCTTTTAAGAGATTATATTTATAGCTTAAAAAAATGTAATTTCCTCGTCTTTAATCACATTTCAAAATACACGATAGGGACTGAGCCTTTAATTATCCTAAAGTTAATTAAGGTTCTTTAAGAGAGTATCGGCTCTTGGAAGGCTTCGATCAATATGCCAGATCCACTGGTAGTTTGGCTTTGTCTTAATTAAGGCCAAGATATATATATAGTTTTATTGCCCATCAAGGACTGTCATCCATCCCCATCCAACATCCACTTTGATCCTGTCATCCACCAACGTCAGTTATCTATCGTCATCCACCGAGCAGTATGATCCATCCTCATCCACCGAACAGTATGATCCGTCATCCACTTTCACGCCGTCATCTATTGTGATCATTATCCACATTTCTGCATCATCTAAGATCATCCAACGCCGTCCTGGGTCATCTAGCAACATCCTTCATGAGGATCTTGCCGACGCAGACGTACGTGCATTAGTTTGGCAGGCGGTGTGGATTAGGTGGTCGTGACCGTGAGCCTCGGTACGATATTACTCCATACTGATCAAAAATATTTACCTTAAGCACGTTGAGGTGTATCGCTCGATACCGCCCTACGCGTTGGCGATCGAGTAGTATTACACAGGGGGTTCGGGGAACGCGTCAGCGTCCTGCAGGGTGCGACCACCAGCGACAGACGATTGTGTGGTGTCTCCCGCCCCAGGAATGGGAGACGTGTCTCTCTCTTTCTCTCTCCCCTCATCACTCTGGCTATCTCTTCCTGGCGGCTCCTGTAGTCTCATCTCTCTCCCCTCGTGCGACCAGGGCCCCGCTGCACCCTATCCCCGAGGCCCTCCCGGCTAACGAGCCAACTGTGGCAACACGCCGCACCTAGTGGGGTGGGTGGGTCGCTCGCCGAACAAGGCAGTTCCCTCAGGAATGGTCTCCTTCCGTAGTTAGTATTGGTGGCTCTGACGTCATAACTAGGGCCCGAGGCGTACGTGACTGGCTACTGTGTGTGTGTGTGTGCGTGTGTGTCTTACTTTATTGTGATGCTTGCGCGTAAACGTTCAACAGCAGGAGCGGGAGCTCTCCTCGGGCCTGGGAGCAAAGAGACCCAGTAATCCACCTTGCGCGGCAGAGGTTGCTGGCCACCGTGGCGGCATTACTGGCTGCAGCATGTCCTCTCTCTCTCTCTTGCCTGGATGATGGAGGTGACGACTGTTACTGTGGACTCCTGAAGGCTGAGCGGGAGCGGGCCGGCCGGGTCTTACTGAAGCTGTGCTGTCAGTAACCTGGATAACTTGTACGAGTTTTTGGCTAAATGTGACTTTTTTTTTTCCTTTTTGGATGGGATGTAAATATACGTTTCCCAGTCTCCCTCTGTCGACTGCTGCATCACGGACAGTAGCTGCAGTGATCAAGCTTTCGTATGAAGAACCTTTCGCAATGATGAGCACTGAGGGATCTCTTGTGAGACACACATACTCGATTGATTCAACCAATATTTCCTGCACTGAGGGAACACCCAGCACCATATGGGCACATTACCAACATCTAAGGTATTGTTGTCACATACACAGATTGCCGTGCAATTTTCTGCTGTCTCTACACTGCGTCGTTAGAAGCCACTAAACCTTTCATGGTAGTTCATGTGTTGCCCATCCTTGATTTTGCTAGTGTTGAGTTTCTCCGTTCAGTCTAACTTATTGATCTCCGGCCGGCCTGTTGGCGTCCCTACAACACAGCGATGTCTGACATGTTACTTGTTTTTATACGACGATCATTTTCAATCGCCAGCTTTCCCACCTCTTGTGGAAAAAGATGTCACTTGTCACTCCACACAGTACCTGACCTGCCAATGAGGAGACCCTTCCAATACGGCTTCCAAAGTCCAACTTTTCATTTGTGAATATTCCTAGAGAGAGAGAGAGAGAGAGAGAGAGAGAGAGAGAGAGAGAGAGAGAGAGAGAGAGAGAGAGAGAGAGAGGGCTGCCGTCCGGCCGAGTCGCTGGTTTCGGAAGGTTGGGAGAGGAGGGAACGAGGGGGGTGGTGAAGCCTCATCTTTATATTCAGAGAAAGATGAGGACCAAAGGACATGAGTTCTGGGAACCCGACCTTCACGGGCCGTCTCGAGGTTGCTGGGTGAAGGAGGGAGTCGGCAGATCAAAAGGCCTGGAAGCTAATGAGGCAACACGAATCCCTGAAACTGCACAAAGGACCTAAAGTGCAGAGGTTAATGACGTGATTCAGGGCGAAACCGAACGACGATGGCGTCTTGTATGGGGACTCGTTAGGCTTCTGGAACCGAACGCTGTCACGAGGCACGCGAAGAGACCGACCTCGTTCTCTTCCGTTGCGTCAGGACGGGTCCTTGCGGGACCAGGCCATCATTGGCTCGTCCTAGAAGTTGCAGCTTGCTGGAAGTGTCGATCCTGGAAACTGGAAGTAGCCAGAACCGTCGTCGCTGGAAGCCGTCCGTCCGTCCTTTCAGTTCCTGGTGGCGGCGGGGGAATATGGGTCGCGCTACGTCATCTTCGGGAATGGGAGAAGCGACGCGTTACATCCTTCTGGAAACTGGCCTGGACGCTTGGTTCTCGGATCCGTTCCCAAATGATTTCACGAGCCGTAAAAAAAAAAAAAAAAGGCTAAAGCACCAATTCCGAGAGGAGCAATACAGAGTTGATACACCATCGTACGCCACAATTCGGGATAATTCGAAAGACGCGCTGATGGCACTCGCACAGTCCCCGTCCGTTGCTGGCGTGTTTACATTCGGAACAGGTGACCTTCCTGCTTCGAGTGACGTAAGGTACGTGAAGCGCGGAATGCTAAAAGGTCAAAGTTAAGCGGCTGATTGATGAAGCCAGGCCATAGCAATGTACCTGGGTGACCCCCCATCCCACCCCACCTCGGAGGCCGGCTGCGAGTCCTGCGTCAGCTTCTGCAAGCCATCCTGGGACGCCTCTACCAGGAGGCGGGGCTGGAATTGATCCTCTTTTCCCTTTCCGCAAGGCCAGCTGATTTCTAGAGCCAGGACTGTGGCTAGAGCACAAGGGGTCTGTTTCCAGAGCCAAGACTGAGGCCAGAGAACAAGCGATCTACCATGAACTTGTAAAATGGAGATCTTAAGACTGTGATCATCATTACTGGGAGATGGTTGGTTTTATTTCTTTACGATGTGGCCTTGAGTCGGGGACATAAGTCGTCATGGCCAGGCCTCCTCTTACAAAGAGAAAATAACGGTTAAGAAAACGTGGGAATACAGAGGTAAAGAAAGGGATGTGTGTGGCGTATTTAAAGAAAAGGTATCAAGTCTAGCTCGTGTGCTTCGTTGTAATGAGACGGAGAGTAAGATCAGTCGTTCCAAACGGAGGGTGGAAGGTGGCTTTCTGGGGCATCACTTCAACACTCCTTCGTCAGGAGGGTACTGCGTACTTCCCCAGGCGGCTGGTGTCTACAACCTACTAGCTAATCTAGTAGTTTTTTTTTTTGTATTCAAGACTTAAAAGAGATGATAATGCCGCTGAGGTCAGAACTCAAATACGCAGCTGAGAATGTCTGGCGCCCTGACTGTCATAACTCCTACGAGAGAATGATTTGGTTGTGTTCGGTCTTGTAAAAAAGGGAGGCTAGATATATCTCCGCTCGTAGGAAAACATCCCGTGATAATCCTTAAGTGTAAGACATGGTAGCACAATTGTCACTGATCCTAAGAAAAGATGGTATGATCTGTACTTTCAGGTATAGGTAAGAAAAAATTGTCCTTTACTGCTCAGGTATTGCAGTTGTGATGACTTCTGGGAAAGCGTACCGAAGTGCAACGCGCTGGGGAGGGAGAATCTGTCCCGTTTACTTGGGAGACTATTTGTCCTGGGTACGAGGAGGTGACCGATGGGACTAGGTTGCCTGTTATCCTGAGTGCTAGGGACACGAGTTGTCCTGGGTACTCCTTGAAAGTGGACAGGTTGTACTGGTTGCTAGTTTTCCTGGGCGCTAAGAAGCACTGTTGTCCTAGGTACTAGGAGGAGGGGACTGACTGTACTGCTTGCTAGTTGTTTTGATTACTAAGGAGAGTAGTTGTTCTGGGTACTAGGGAGACTAGTTGTCCTTGGTGCCAGAAGGGGAACAGTTGTGCTGACTGTTACTTGTCGTGTGTACTAGGGAGACTAGTTGTCCCGTGGTATCGGGAGGGGACCGGTTGTACTGGTTGCTAGGAAGGAGCGGGATGCGTGGAGGCCACACAGACGGCCGGGCACTGGAGGCTGGGCCGGGTTCTTCTTGGAACTGTTAAGACAACAAGTAGGACGGGTCAGGCCGGCCCGACGCGGGCGCGCCGCCCTGGCACAGAGCCGCCTCTGCTGCGCAGTTCACCAGCAACAAGATGACCCACAACACAGAGCACGACGGGCTAACGACTGTGAGTGTCCAGGACGAGCGAGATAACCATCGCAAGGTAAACAGTTTACGAGACGATAAGGAAGCAGAAGAGCTGCCTGGGGCTCTGATGGGGACTAGAACCACCACCTGAGGCTGTGAGGGGAACCAGAACCACCCCTGAGGCTCTGAGGGGAACGAGAACCACCCATGAAGCTCTGAGGGGAACCAGAACCACCCCTCACACTCTGAAGGGGACCACAACTGCCCTTGAGGCTCTGAAGGGAACCAGAACTACCCCTGAAGCTCTGAGGGGAACCAGAACTACCCCTGAGGCTCTGAGAGGAACCAGAACTACCCCTGAGGCTCTGAGAAGAACGAGAACTACTCCTGGGGCTCTGAGGGGGACCAGAACCCACCCCTGAGGCTCTGAGTGGAACTAGAACTACCCCTGAGGCTTTGAGGGGAACCACAACCACTCCTAAGACTCTGAGGGGAGCCAGAACTGCCCCTGAGGCTCTAAAGGGAATCAGAACTACCCCTGAGGCTTTGAGGGGAACCAGAAATACCCCTGAGGCACTGAGGGGAACCAGAACTACCTCTGAGGCTCTGAGAAGAACCAGAACTACCCCTAAGGCTCTGAGAGGAACCAGAACTACTCCTGAGGCTCTGAGGGGGGCCAGAACCCACCCCTGAGGCTCTGAGTGGAACCAGAACTACCCCTGAGGCTCTGAGAGGAACCAGTACTACTCCTGAGGCTCTGAGGGGACAGCAGGAGAGGCGACAACAACATACTAGATCTACCAGCGTCAACATACAGAGACCTCGGTAACTGGCGCCTGGGAGGGCGATGACGAAGCTAGCAAAGAATGATCACAGTTTTATACAATTCACTGTGAACTGCCGACTGGATTAGAGAGAAAGGAGCATGACGATGATTCTCAATTCCAGACTGACAGATTTCGACAGACTGGACCAGGCTAGTATAGACGTGGACAGAGGTAGACAGATGTTGAGAAATTCGAAGGCAAAAATACCTCTCCTTGAAGAGGGGTCGACGTCCTTAGTGAGGAGAAAGAGGAACTGCGAGAGGGGGAAGGACAAGGTTAGATGGTTGAAGAAATTAGTGTCTTGGATCAAAAACGTTAAGAGAAATGCTGACAGGAAATGCAAGTCACATTGGCAGTAAAGTGGACCAGGGAATATGATAAGGAAAAAATTCAAAATTACTGATGTCTTGAATTACCTTAAAAAAAAAATCAATTACCACTGGTCCATTATGAAATGATATGACATCTTAACAAGCAAATATGAAAAAAATAATGGCTTCCGCGATTCACCGCTCACCATGGAATAATACAAGCACAAAACGTATTTCTGTGCAAACGAAAAAAGAAAAAAAAAGAAAACATCATCCAAGATAATGAATGTCGTGGAGTATCTAAGTACCTAATGAAATAGCATCCGTGCATGACTAGGCGGTCATCAGTATCGTCCCTAGAACACCGAAAGAAATTACCCGGCAAACAGAGATCTCCCGATCACCGAAGTACTTCGAGGCACACAGAAAATGTAGGATGGGAAGGTGGCAAGTGGTTGGAAACTAAATGATGTAATGTCCGTTTCACTTAAGAGGATCTGAAAGTGCACTTTGACCTACCTACCATCCCATTTCCTAGGAACAATGAGGAACGACTTTCCAATCATCATCTTGAAATTTTCGGAACGAAGAGGTCACGTTCGGCGAATGTGGTCCAATTCTTGTGTCACCCCATGCAATGACGATTGGAACTCGAAAATATACCATCTGACGATATGCGCCACGAAGTCCCTCAGGAACTGGAACACCGTGCCACATCAAACACTGCCGGGTCAAATCAGAGCTCAGAGAACAGGAGGAAATCATCTTATCTGGTGTGTGTGTGTGTGTGTGGACAGCTAACTGGTCCCCAGCGTGGAAGTAATGAGTGGCATTAGACAGAGAAGCATCACTCAGAATGGTGTCATGTGACGGGCGTTGGCCATCACAGCTCAGTCACAGGATCCATAATTTCCATCATCTACATTAACGACCTGGAGTGGTATAAACGACCCGACCTGGAGTCGTATTGACCTGGAGTGGTATAAACGACCCGACCTGGAGTCGTATTGACCTGGAGTAGTATAAACGACCCGACCTGGAGTCGTATTGACCTGGAGTAGTATAAACAACCCGACCTGGAGTAGTATTGACCTGAAGTAGTATTTACGACCTGAAGGGGTAGTGGTATTTTGATGTTTACTGACGATACTGAATTAAAGAATACAGTCCAGTCAAAGGGAGGCTGGCTGTAGATTCAAATGTATTTATGCAAACTGATGCTGTGGTCAGAGCAATGGCACGTGAACTTCGACGACGTAACAAAAGTAAATTTCTTCGCCTTAGAGAGATACAATGGAAAGAAGAGTAATTGCAACTTGAGCATTATTTCTTTTCAGCTGTAGATTGGCAGAAAACTGGAATAAACCACCAAAGGATGTAGTAAATGCAAAGAACCTCTTGTCTTTAAATAAAACCTTGGCAATACTTCAGTATGTTATCAACTCCTATTTCTAATTCGTATAATCCAGTCCTTGTGCAGTCGTTTATCTTAAGTGCTTGGGAACTTGACTCTCCGCTCTCACACTTTCCTGTAAAATTTCCATGGTAGTGTGTTTTGCGAATGGTGATTCTTCTCGTCACGTTTCCTGCCGGCTGGCGAGGCAGTGGGAGGTGTGTGTTTGTGAGAGAGAGAGAGATGCCTTCTGCTGTACTCTCCCGTCTCGTATCACAGTCCAGGCCTAGAGTCGTGGATAACGTCATGGATGATCACGCGCCCTGTTATCTGGCCTTCCCACGTACTCAGCGTAATCAACGAAAAGATTCAGAAGATAACTACTTGGCAAATTCCAGGAACAGATCACGTTACCACGAGCCTCCGTTCCCCTGGGTCATGATGAGAGCGCCCCGCTTTCCCGGGTCATGCTGAAGGAAACTTCTTCAGATGGTCATCTTAAGTCCTGTATTCCTCGGTGTATGGTAACAGGAGCTATCTCCCCACCCCACTCCCACTGGACACGGCTGTGACGCCTCTACCAGTCGTCAAAACAGAAGCTCCTCTTTTCCACTGGTTTCAGCAAGTACCGTTCCGCTGATTATTAGCAGGAACTCTTTCACTGGCCATAGCAGGAGTTCCCCTTACAGTGATTATACAAGAGGTCGTCCTCCTTTTTCTTATTCGCTGGTCATAACAGTAGCCCCTCCTCCCTCAACTCCTCAATGATCATGAAAGGAGCACCTCCTTTCCTTGGTCTCCAAATAAAGCCTTCTTCCTCAATTAATAATAGGAACCCTTTTCCTGGTCAAAATGGAGTACCCATTCTCAATGGTCACAGCTTGGGCTCCCTTCCCCTGGTCGTAACTGGAATCTCTATCTACCGGTCGTAACTGGAACCCCCTTCCACCGGTCGTAACTGGAACCTCCTTCCATTGATCATCATTTGGTCATAAGAGAAACGTTTCTCTTTTCCATAATAACAAACCAATCTTAGATGGTAACAATTACCTCTTCTCCCACAAACAAACCCCTTTTCTTTCTGTTATGTAATACATCTCTGCATTCATCGCCATCGAAGCCTGAACCATACGGTCCAAAGCCTTTCACTCTATGCCCTACTTTCCCCCTGCACCATCGCCATCACCACGTAGTATTAAACGTTCGTCATCTCATAGTAATCTCGCTCCTCCATCCATCCAGCTGCGTGTCCCCTCTCCCGGGCCCCACATCGTCCCTGCCGGGACTACCAAGGACCATTGAACAGGCCATCTTGGCAACCATCATAGCCACTTCTTAGAAACAGAGTCGACGAGGAAGCTGGCTGGCGGCCCTTAAACATACGTCTGGCAACGGGACTTCTTCTTGTTTTCTCGAACTCCATAAAAAAAAAAAATGTATAGAGATATTTCCTAAAATATTTTCCCGTCGCGGATGATTCGCCTCCCTGCAGTAATCACTCGTAACACCTCTTCTAACATTCGAAATTTCATTCAAAAATCTTTCTTTGGGGGAATCTGAAAAGTTCCGCGAATTAGTTTTGCTTGGTGCATTCTACTTGTGCGCTGTGAGGTTCTTGTGCTGAAGTATTTAGAAACCCAGTGCTAGCGGTAAGGCAATATAAGTTCTGGGAAAAGTCATAACATTTTATTGGGAGTTGGAAAAAAAAAAAAGAAGCAACTCTCTCTCTCTCTCTCCAGTTCAGCAACTAAATGACCTTCAAGTCGAGACCCTGCTGGCGAAACGTGGCAACCCACTCCTGGCGACGCAAGATGTTGCCCTGCCGTTCCTCGTGACGCTCCGATATATACCCCGTACCCTACCTTCGTCTGCTATCATTTTTCCCCGCTGAATTTGGACCAGGTGACGTCTGATCGTACACTTCCTCTCACGAGAATAATAATAATAAAAAAAAAGGTGCGAGAGAGGCAAGGCTCCAGGTATGGGATGGGGTGGGTTACCAAGTGATGTGGTAACAGAAAAAGCACTCCATGTCTTGCTTAAGTAACAAAGATTAATTTCTTTCTTACATTGCATCAAAATTTCTCATGAAAAACACTACTAGGCTGAAACTAGCCAAGAGTCAACATAAGATAGGGATGGCTAAGTGTAATTCTAGGGATAAAACTATTAGTTTACTGGGATGATAGTTCTATACTTTGATAAGCAGAGTAGCGCCAATTACTAAATGATTATCCACTTATAAGTTAATTAGAATAACTGAGACCAGGATAATGCTGCGATAACACCATCGGGATTCAACAGTTTGGAAATGTATGACAACTCGAGGGGAGAATTACATTGACTATACAACACTAGTGCTGAGAATATTATTGTGAAGTACAACTCTAAACGTAATCCATGCTCATACTAGCCACGAATAATACGAATTACTTTCAAATAGCAAAGGCTAACAAGAGATTTAGATAAACTAGCTATGGATAACACCAGCTGTAACCGGACTAGCTAAAGGAAAAAAAGCTATAATTCATCCAGCCTAACGCCATCTATAGTCCGAACGCAAGTTACAAATTTCCTCAGATACGTTACGTTATTTGAAAAAAAAAAAAAAAAAAAGGGGGATCGAACCATAAAGTTTTGATAGACGTGGGCAGCTAACCATCACATTTATCACATTACCAAAGTCACCTTGCGGACAGATCTGCATCCAGTGTTCAGCGTTACTTATGAACACCTCATCGTTTACATTTTGCAACACAAAAAAAATATTGCATTATTCAACTCGCATTCTTATTTTCTTCTCACAGAATTCTTAAAGACGCACTGTCATATTTCTTAAGTTTATCGTTGGAATTTCACACTGTTATGTCGAATCAATGATTTGTGACGTAGCTGTACGTTCACAGTAAACATCTCATAATGAAAGGCTGCCAACCATCTTCTTCGGAGTTCATATTTTTCAAATGAAAATAATTTGTCTACAAAATACTGTATTTTGAATCAAATATCAAAAATGTATGTTTTTTTCAACCTCACCTTCAAAATTATCCCCAGTGAATGCAATCAATTCATTCATGAATCCAAGTAAAAGAAAACAATCTGCAAGTTAATTCATTTTAAAGACCTCTTTTACAGCAACAGTTCTATGGCATCCTCGAATACAACAGCTGAGGGGGGGGGGGGGAGGGAGAGGGGGAGGAGGACATTCCTGACCATATTCAGTCACCTACAAAAGCCACAAGCTGCTTAAGGCGGCTCCAAGAAATTATTATATATGTCACGTAGACGTCTATTCCCCCCTCCCCCCCCCCCAACCTTCCTTTGACGTCTGAGGTCACGTGACTTCTGTTGACGCTCTGGCTGTGACGTCACTTCTTGGCTCGGGTTGCTGGCGCGCGGGCTTACTCATTCCTGGGGAATATCAAGTACGATGCCGTCGTTCTTTATACCCATTCTTGTTGTCGATAAAACTTTAAAGGCAAACTTACCAGTAAAATGGACGTTAAAAACATTCTGTAACCTTAATGGCCTTCCAGGAAAAATGTGTCGAATCATTCATTGGGCAAGAAGCATGACGTTGCTGTGCGATTCGTTATAAAGTGGATGTTCGTAGTATGAAGACGTAAAAATATGAGCTCAAAATGCCACGGTGGATTATCCTCGTAGTGTTGCGTCCGCTGAAGCCTTGGAAGCGCACAACGTGCAATACAAACACACACACACACTGTACTGTGTACGCGTTCGTCATGCTTGGCTCCAAGAAGGTGAAGACCAGTGTGGAAGTTTCTACTGAGTGATTATATTATTTCTTCCCTCCTCAGTTGTTATGGAAAATTTTATATATATTCTCTCGGTTGCTACGGAGATTTTTTTCCTCATTTTATCTCAGTTGTTACGGAAATACTTTCTTAATTTCTCTCGCTTGTTACGGAAACATTTTCTTAACTATTCTTCTTTTCTATTATTTCTTTTTTTTTTCTTCGATGAAAATTTCCCTTCGCTTCCAACGAAAAGTTCAGCGTCCACGGAATCAAATCCAATAAACTCGATGAGTCCGACTGTACGACCCTTGAGTATGATGGCTAGAGCGACCTACGACCTGACGCAAGGGGTCGGGTTTAAAACATACGCTATCAGTCGTGCTTCGGGGCTGAGCTTCGAGCTCAAGAATCGTACCGTCACGACGATTCATGGCTCGAGTTAAAACTTATAATCACGTCACCCTCCGACGTTCCACCACGTAACGAATGAATTTATGGCTTCTGTCCTCTTCCTGTGGCCCACATACCGCCCTTGCTTCAGGCGCAATCTCCGTCGCCCGCTGCTGGGGATGTCTTTGTTTCATCTCTACACTCTTCCTCAACGCAGGAACACCAAGCTGGTGACGTGGGCTGGATATGTTCTTCAACATCTTGTCCGCGCATATGAAACCAGCCAAAATACACTTCGTCTCCCTCATAGCCTCAGCTAAGATGGTTCTAGCATGTGTGCCCGCGTTTTTTATCACTTTGTACCGTACGAGGAGGGAGTTTTACGTTCGTGGGGGCCACGCCTCCTGAGCCATCTCTACCGTCACGCGCCTTTTTAAACTCCTGTATGCTGTCTGCTTTTTATTACATTCATGCACCACACTTATACTCTGCGTCTGCACAGCCTTTCTAAAGACTTTGTCCCTTGATTTCATGATATGATTCTTGCTGTTGTTATAGCTTCATCATACGAACACTGGACTGTCTACGTCATCAAAGCGATTTGTAGACTTAAAGGCTGTAATCAGGTCATGCCTCACCCTTCTTCTCTCTTCCATGGTTGGCGAATTCAAGGCCTCTAGCCTTTCCTTGTAACTCGGCTCATCGCTGTCGTCCTCCCCTGGACCATCTCTATCAGCTCTCTGTGCTTGTTTAAGCGCCAACGTATATTTGACAGCCATCTTAATATTTACCAGCAGATAGTTTATCTCCTTTACGTGGGACTTTGGCGACAGGTTAGGGACGTATGTCAACTCCCAAGTCTCTGTAAAACACAGATTCTTGCAGCTCAAAAATGTATGTTAGTAACGACGTTACCAATCACAGTAAATATAAAGGCATTCGAACATCACCATAACTTCAACGAATGCTATTACTATAATGCTACTGTTTATATTGCCACATTAGGTTGTTTCTCTACCACTACTACTACTACTACTACATCTTCTTTTCACATCACTGCCACTGCATTACTGGTAGAGGATATGAAATAAGAAATGAAACAGCAATGATGATAATCAGAGTCCCAGCTTGCTTTGTGAGCTCACACAAAAGCGGTGCATTACTCTCTAGCCTAACTTGCACGGGTCACGCATCGCTAGTACACACACACACACACACACTAACTAACCGCCGCTCCCGCTCCGCTTGCCAAAGTATTTCACAACAGTTGCTGGTGTAGGGGAGGCGGGAGGAGGGAAAGAAAGGAGGGGGAAAAGGAATGAGAGTAAATAAGGAGGAGAAGAGTGAAGCATTCAGGAAGGAGATTGATTCACCGGCCGAGATTTCAGTGAAGGAAGCGAGTGAGGTGCTACTGGGAACTGCTCTCTATATAAAGGTCAGAGGGTGTTGGTTCCTCCCCCTCCTCACGAGGGCAACAGACATACAAACAGACACAGAGAGAAATGCATTCACGCCAGCAGACGTCCGGACGCGAGCAACGTACGGCCATGAGGGACACACACACACACACACACACACACACACACACTCACACACACACGCACGCACGCACGCACACACACACACGGGCTTTCACTATGCAGTGGTTAGCGTCGCTGACCATGATTCACGCATGGGCCCGCCCGGGTTCGAGTCCCGAGCGAAGCCAGTCGACCCACGACTAATCCCAGGCTTTCATCCTTCCCTCGAAGCTGGTCAGTAAATGGGTGGGTACCTAGCTTAGGCTGGGATGTTTACGTCTATGGACATGAGAGCAAAGACATGATACATGTATACAAGGCTACGAGACGGGGTAGAGTGAGTGGAAAACTCTCTCTCCCCAGAAACACAGACGCGGTAACCACAAGGAGATGGCACCTACACACAAACGAGACAGAACAACCAGAGGCAGTAACATTAAGCAAGCAACTCTGAAACGAAAAATATAAAGAACTACTTCTACAGCATGTGAATAGTGAATAAACGGAGGGAAGCGATGAAACTGTGGATGCCGAGAGCATGCGAACAAACGTTTAAGATGCTTAACTGATGAGAGAGTTTGAAATGGGATCCCCACGAGTGCAGAACTCTCTCTCTCTCTCTCGTATTACTGTACAATTAGGTCACTTCCAAGAACATACGCAACAGAATTACATCACAGAAACATGTGTTTCAAAACACCTCCTTAAACCCATCCACGAACAATATATCATATATATATATATATATATATATATATATATATATGTTTGTGTGTGTGTGTGTGTGTGTGTGTGATCCTCACCCTATTCTCCGCCACCCCGGTCAAAGAGATTAGTGAACTGGAACGAAAAATGGCGTTTGGATCCGAATTTGAATGTTTTAACCGCCAAATTTCCTGGGAAGGGTGAAAGTCAGCATTCTCGGTATCAGACTCGACTTTCCCCTCCGCGAAAACCTGCAGCTGTTTGTTCAGCCGCTGAACACGTTGCCAGCCAGCCCACAGTCAGTTCAACGGTTCAATAAACGCGTCGAATGGTGTGAACATCAACCCGTGTCAGGCACGGAGAATTCTGAACGCAGCGAGAATTGATGCCTCTAAATTGGCGCCTGCAGACTGACCTGTGCGCTGGGCAGATTGTCTACGTAAAACGGGTGGAATTTTTACGCTTCTGATGAACAGGTGGATAAAAAAAGGGAATGTCTGGCGAGTAAAGTAGAAAGTATTACCATGAAGAAAAAGTGAGCATATGTGAGACATGTGCAGGAAGTTAATGAAAGAGAGAGAGAGAGAGAGAGAGAGAGAGAGAGAGAGAGAGAGAGTGTCTCCCGTGATAAAGTGTACGTTCACCAATAAAATTCATATCGAAAATGGCGGAAGCAGTAAATGAAACACACACACACACACGTCCAAGCAGATTTTGAGATTCTGAGTTACAAAAGACGTGATCTGTCACAAAATACATTTCTTTTTTTCCTATTCTCTTCATAACTTCTGAAATACCAGAACGAGATAACATTCAGCGAAACTGGATGAAAAGATCCTGGGAGAAACATCTGGGATCAGTCAGCCGAGTGACGATCGCTCGGACTCCCGCTCCTTCATTAAGGCTGCTTAGCAATGATGGGGTCCGGCCGGCCGGCTGGCTGGCTGGCCGGGACATTACAAGGAAAATGATTCACAGGGTGACTGAGGCGACGAACCATTCACCCACTTGACGCCTTCTGTGTTCGTAAGAAGTTTTTCCCTTCGCTTCTGACGGAGGCTGTGTGTGTGTGTGTGTGTGTGTGTGTGTGCGCCCCCCCCCCAACTTCGACGTCATCTAAACAGACATATACAGTTAACAGACACCAAAATGTCCGATCTGAAGATCCAACGGCAGAACGCCAGTACAATACACCACACTCAGAGAAATTACAAGCAATAAGGTGGGAAATTGCATGCTATATAGCGAAAAAAAAGGTATAGACTATACTCGTAAAAGGGGGAATAATTTATCCTTACAGGGTCATGAGAATAAGATGAGATCACACAGAGTACAAGAGGGCTATAAATCAAGAATATTGCCCCTAGTACAATTGAAATTGTAGGAGATTAAAAATGAGGGACAAGACAGCTCACAGTACCAGAACAATCCAGCCTGGGTCAAGAGTGTTCACAACACACATGCGTGCGTATCAAACTGAGGGGACGAGTGTGAAGCATACACCATACCAGTGTGCTACGCTCGTCAACTTGGCGTAAGAAGATGGTGATAGCAAAACGCTGTCTCTCTGGTCACAGAGGTCCGTATGGCTTGTATACAACAACAACAACAACAGTAGATGCTGTTGTGGCAAACACTGTGGTGTCGAGTCTGTCTCTCTCTCTCTCTCTCTCTCACACACACACACACACACAAGAGGGTCAGTGCAGGAATCTCCCGTTTACTCCCACGAACTTTAGGGAGACAGAAGAAAATGAGGTTGGGAAGGAGCGAATCGAACCGCTGACGTTTACACTGTGTCAGGGGGCGAGGCAAAAATAAACCAGTCATATTTCCTGTGTACCTGGAAGTCCCTATCCTCACAGGGGCCCGTGCTGACGGCAATACACTGTGGGTAAAACCGCATATTTTTCCTCGTGTGTCCCGGAAGGTGGGTGCTGCCCGGACACCACCCTGGGAGGAGAACCCGCTGGAGGTGGGGGGGGTGGGGGGCTCCACCTCCCCTTCCTCCTCCCCAATACCATGTCTCCCCCAGTCTGTGTTTCGTCAGCTGTACAACAACATACAGAGTGGTTTACGGTGTTTCCCACGAAGAGACCTTGTTAGATTTCTCGGTCTTTCCATACGAAGAAGAAGGCATTAAGCTCCCCCCCATGTGTCATACTACAGAGAAGTAGTCTATCGGGAAATTACCAGTACAAAGATACGATTCACTGCTCAGGAATGTTCAGAACCCGTGTGATATCTGCATACACAGAAGTTCAGAAGTTTCCTGCGGTCATGATTAGTTCATTTATAATCTAAGAATGAGGCGATCACCCGCTGTGGTACAACACAGAAGAATGAGGCGATCACCCGCTGTGGTACAACACAGAAGAA
>JAYMFT010223467.1:0-11311 GCA_038088735.1 Panulirus argus | reverse complement strand
ATAAACCTTCATATGAATTTCACTGACGTAAATCAGTCATGGAATAGCAAATGTCACTTTATGACATTGGCGTCGGCATTTCTCGTAGGTCGATTTCGGAAGAGAAAATATCGACTCGAAACCTGACCATCACGTCGAGGGACAGTGAATAGGGAAGCCTCAGCTGTTACCTCTGGTGAGTAATCCCTGCGCGATATGAATATATCCGTGAGCAATCTTTTGTTTTCTTTTTTCCACCAACTACGCAAGCGAGTCGAGATTACACAAGCCTTTAATGGTAGAGGTATTCAAGATAAATTAAGAGCTTCGATAATCTCTCGATGTAACGAGATACTTAAGAGATTCGTTTGATTTCATTCGTAGCAATAGATTTAAAACTCGCTGGTGTACGTTTCACCACGAATGAGGCGAAGTGAAGTTTTGTTCGGCAGGATTGGTAAGATATGGAACGATTTGCTCATTAGAGTGATTGAAAGTAGAACTAATGAATACGTTTAAGAATAGATTTGTTACCTATTTCCCTTCAAGTGTGAGACTTAGGTTAACTGCGCCTCCTAAGCCACGTTAACGTTATGCTGTTAGCTAGGATATTCTCCTTGAATTAGCTGTATGCCTTCCAACCACACTAAATCTGTGAGTTTCTGATACCTACCACCGTCTCAAACAGCCTCGAAACAACCCAATGATGGTCTGTTGCTGTTTGAATTCCTTTGCATTCCCTCGTAAATCAGACAAACGATTGTTACGGCTTACGAAATTGGCAGGACATGCCGCGTTCTCTCGCACGCTTCTCAGTTTCTTTGGGTCCAGATACTATGAAGCGCTTTAGAATCGTATAACCCAGATTCTGGGTGAATTAGCCGTACCTGCAACGACCCAGAAATGGGGAGCGGGTTGAAGAAGCCTCTACACAAATCAAGATAAATACATTTTGGATCCCGTGGTTTCAGACGAGTTAGGTCTTATAATGAAATTTACAAGGAAAAAAAAAATGGTGGTGGTGGGTTTGAAACGAGACACTCTCTTCGTCTTGAAGGAAAAGCAACGTCAAGTTTTGGCAGAATTTCATTTCCTTAGTGTATTGGAAGATACTCGGTACCAAATTAGTCATCAACTTCAGTGAAACGAAGTAAACTTTATGCGTCGCATGGTTGGACTAAGTCTAGTTGCCTACTTTAGTATGTCCGAAGCTTATACACCCACCGTCCTCCCTAACTCCATCTTTAGACTCTATTCCTCCGGACATACACGCCTCTGGGACTACACTTCCTAGACAAATACGGGTGACATTCTCTCATCTGCACTTTGGACACCACCCACCTGTCATATGGTTTATGAGGTTTCCCAGATGCTGCTGTTAGCTCATGAGAACACCTTCAGGTCCAAATCATTAATGATAAGCTAAAGTTGACCTAATTCTCTGCAGGTTGTGTGTAGTGAACATTGGAGCGGTGTTGCCGGTGTGTGTTCGTGCCTACGTCACGAATACTGGGTCAAATAATGCAGATGTGTGATTATTGTGATTATAGCTCCGTCAGAAGTACCGTGGAGTGGTTCAGGCGTGTGTATGTCATCGTACTGATCGTAGCCTCATCTTCACAAGTCACGCCAGTTGGGATAGTAAAGAGGTCGAGGGAATACGGATCATTATTCTTTTCGAATATTTTATTTATATATTTTTGGCAGTTTATCACCCTACTACTTCTTTATTTACGTTGATTACGATATTGGTCTGGTCTCCGTGGCTTGCTGTACGTTCCTCATCACAGCGTTACGTCACATCACGTCGTTTTATTGCGTCACGGCGTTACTGCGGGTCCGGATGGTATGGGGAACTTTTCTGCGACTTGACCTGAATAACAAAATCCGTAACGGTGAATTGCGAGGGGCGAGACGTGGAAGGGGAGTGGCAAGTGGGGAAGACGACGTGGTGGAGGGAGCCCGCCGCCCCCTTAAAAAAAAAGGGGGGGGGTAGGAGGAGGAGGAGGGAGAAAGAGATTAAGGGCTTGAGGGACATGCTAGAGAGACAACCACCACTACTACACCCTACACCACCTACAGCACCACCACCACGAACAAAAACAACAACAACAACAACAGCAACAGAACAACAAAGACAGCTCTGCCCCTCCCACACCGCTCCAGCCTCAACTCTGTAATGAAGGCCTTTGGTGATGGAGTTGATATTCATTGCCGCTCGGAGTTATTTTACAGGGAAAGGAACGTGATGCTGCTGGAGAAGAGGAGGAGGAGGAGGAGGGGGAGGAGGGGGAGGAGGAGGGGGAGGAGGAGGAGGAGGAGGGGGGGAGGAGGAGGAGGAGAAGGAGGCACAAAGAAAGAGGGAGGGAGGGAGGTTGGGGAGAATTTTATGGACTGTTGGATGGAGGTGATATATATTTCTTGAGGGAGGGACGAATTAGGAGTCATGTGGAGGGAGGGAGAGAGAGAGAGAATGATGAGTCATACAGAAGGAGAAATTGATAAAGAAGATCATATACATAAAGCGAGGTGTTGGAAAAGAGGACGAAGCAGAAAGAAAATAGAAACTGAAAGAACGGAATGTGGAATAGCAAGAAGGAGGAAGAAATTAACTGACTAAGAGGAAAATGATAAATGGAATGGAGAGAGAGTAAGGAAAACACTTGTGTAAGACTAGTTCAGATGACAGAGACAGTAATGGTTAAGAAAATGTGTTGTGAAGATTGTAAGACAGAAGAATGAAACTAAATATGATTTACGTATGGATGTTAGAGAAGATATGATTTAGGGGTGGCTGTAGTCACTCGTTTGTCCATGAAAGAGGAGAGATTATTAGAGAAGGCGAAGTCCAGATGAGATGGAAAAAGAAGGATTATGAAGCCATTGAGTGTCGAGAGGAGACGAAAGGGAAAAATAAAGAAAACGTATACATAATTTTAGAACAAAATGAGAAAATCGACTTCCTTCACTTGATCTGATGTAATGATTTCTTGTAGTCTGTGAACATATGTTATTTACATACCTCGTCCTTTGGTGGGATGTGAACGTTTAATATACTTCAGCTTCTTCCTATGAGCCACCCGGATTGCGTACGTGAACACAGAGTGAAGTCTTCATCCTCGTTGAGTTAGCTGATAGGTTACAAAACGAAATGGTCCTGACTTTCAACGTTACTTTGTCCTAAAATAAACGGAATGACACTCTTACAGTGTCCTTCTAGTTGTGGGCTGTTGATCCCAAGGCATTTACGTCGTCGCTGATATGCAAGTGGTTAGATGTCTTGGGGAATTTCCTCAGTCATGCTTTGGCCCTCTTCGGTGAAGCCTTGCAAATCTCTGGTTACGAATTCGGGTGATTAGCGCGTCTTCTCGGGCGACGGATATATTCGCTCCACACTCACGCACACGTCTCAGTCAGTAGGTATCCTAAGTCAATCAGGAATGGGCGCGAGTGCTTTAGCCAAGCCTCAAAAAGTTGGTCCCCCCCCAAGAAAATATGAGCCTCGACACGATTTATGCGTTGATGTGTGGTTCCATCGGTGCTCAGGAAATTTGATCTTAAGGCTGAACCACTCGGTTGCCCGAGGAAAAACACGAGGGGAGGGAGTGTGGTTCTTTAGGAAGGCTTCCTTGCTAACCAGAAAATTGGAAATTGACACGAATCTCCTAAGGAAATGTTTTAGCAAGTGAGCTGGTCTGTGAATGACTCCCATATGACTGGAGAAGTGGATAAATAAATGGACTGGATTACCAAGGACGAAATTAATGTTAAGAGACACAGACGAGATCGTGATATAGCATGAGAATAGATGTTTACTGATATGGACTTGTGAGTGTTTATTGATTAGTATGTTTATGTTCACTGATACAGACATGCGAATGTTTACTGGTCTGCTTGTGAATTGTTACTGATAAGGTGTTTGTAGTGATAGTCAAGCGAGTGTTATCAGGTTAGCAAGTGAATGTTCTTAATGTTTAGCTGGTGAATGTTTACTGAACGGCATACGAACGTTTACTCACACTCATTCAATGCTCCAACAAGGCAGTATCTCTGGGTAAAGGTCTGCTTTTCGGTGAGGCGATGTTGCAAAACTTGGAAAACCTTTAAAGAATGGGAAACACAAAGAGAAATAAAATGATATATTTTAAGCTCTCTTACTATTGACTTTAAGGAATTTCAGACCAGCTATTGTATAATGATGGGTAGAATTTCCAGTTTCTTGGCGGTATACCATGAGCATTGTTCAGGCCTTCGCGTTTGGCATCGATAGCAAGACACCAACTTTAAAGATGTCGCTTTTTACGCCTTGAGGCATATTGATGCCATGCCGCTACAGTGTGCCTAGGCTAACGGCATATATCCTCAGGCCTGTAGTCAAGCTCATTTTTTTACCCCTGTGTGTCGGTAGCTTTCACCCACTTTAGCTCAACTACCTCGTCCCCTTTTAGCCTCCCTACTTCAGAACATTGTACCATCTAACGCTTCTCATATAAAGCTCATGTACAATGATAGTGGCAATTCACCACAATGTAGTTGCCACCCCGGCGCAGCGCCTTGGTCCTTCCGGCTAAGTCTTCGCCAGTTCACTCGGCCATTGAGTGCTGAATAAGGTGACAGTACCCCTTGGATACCCCGACCTACGTGCTGGCTGGACTGGACCCCTGTCCAGCATCGCGACTTCAGTAAAATAAGAAATTGGTAAGCCGTAGACCACTACAGACAGCAGGGGATGAAGTCATAAAGTATAGACCACTACAGTAAGAGGAGAAATTGGTATACAGTAGACCATAGTTTAAGGTAACTACATTTCGTTTTCGTCGCTCTCGTTTCCCTTCTCTCGTGAGCCATGTGTCCCAGTCCCAGATGTGTCCCGATCATCAGTCGGGACCTGTTGGCTTGTGGTGTGGTGTGGAGTGAGGGTCGGATAGTGATGGTAGTGGTGATGGTGAAGATGGTGTGGTCATTCATCGTGCTGTGGTGATAATGTGATCATTCATCGTGCTGTGGTGATAGTGTGACCATTTAGTGTGCTGTAGTAGCGGTGATGGTGGTGTGATTTGGCGATAGTCAGATAGTTTGCGGTGATAGTGTGATGGACTGATAGTGGGATATGGGATAGTGTGACGGTTCTCTATGACTTTATTCTAGTGGTCGTCGTGTGACGTGGGGATAGTGTGATGATGATTAGTACGATGAGGTGATTAGCGTAATGGTTTAGTGTGAAGTGTCGTTTAGTGCAATAGCATAGCGTGATAGTTTAGCGTGAAGGGATGGTAGCATGTGGTTTAGCGGGGTGTGATGATTCATGCGATGGTTGTGATGATGAACTGGTAGTGTGTTGGTTTAGTGTGAGGTTGTGTCAGTGTGAAGGTTCTGGCACGGTTAGGGATCGAAGTATGCCACACTGGCGGGTGTTTTTGAGCTAACACCCTCGGGATTGTTGATGATTTCAACTAACAGCTACCGCCATGCTTGGAAACATCTGCCTTGAGAATTTTACGAGATAAAAACTTTTCAGAGAAATTATTTTGATTATGCTTACCGTAGTTTCCATCGAGTGTTGAACACACAGACGAGGTTTGGTTACGTGATTTGACTTCTTTCCCTAGAAACGTGAAATGAATGTTTTGTGAGGTATTTTGAGAACTGTGCTTTCTCTGTTCAAGAGCTTACTGCACCTGAAAGCTTTCAGGCATTAAGGTCAAAGTAAAAACAGGACATGATCTTACTTTTCTTGGGTTACTGGAACTTGAGCTCAAATTCCATGCACCTTAGGTAACGAGCGGTAGGAGTTCTGGAAATACAGCCTATCACAGTGTGGTTACAGAAGGCTCGAGTATAGATAGTGACTAAGGATAAGGTGGTACAGCAGCTGGGAACAACCGCTTATCATTGAAAGATGAACTGGTAAATGATGGCGATTCAGCCTGATATATGTTAACTTATACCAGTAGTTGGTGGAACTCTGTGATTTCGTAGAATCATGGAATCTTGTGATTTTATTGAAGTATATTTGATACTTTTTTCTCTCTGATGCATAAAACGTCAAGATTTCTTGGAATCGTAATGCTATAGTTTTTGAGATTATGGCTCGACAGAATTAAATCCTTTGGACAGAACCGCCTTAGATGCAGCTGAAGTTGAATTATGTTCTCGTTGGTCAAGTAGATATATGGAAGTCCTCTTGAACCAATGGTAGGCGGCCCGGACCGATTTCGACTGATGGATGTTTCCTCACCGGCAATCTTGTCTCGGTTATGAGGATTTCCCTCACGCGTAGAACCAATATAGCGAGAGATTTTAAAGAATCGTGTAGGTAATCCCTGAAGCATATTCATCAGGGGCAGTGAGGTATGTGGCATACCTCTGTATATGCTTTAGTAATGTCGTTTCCCCAACAACTTAAGCTTGAGACTGAAATACACACTCAAAGCTTTTAACATAAGCATCTATACGATACAAGAAAAAATAAAGCTTTGCCACGTTTTGAAGGATTTCACATTTCGTTCAAATTCGTCGCACCAGCTGAAGACCACCGGGTCTCTCAGAGCCAGGAGTGGTCTTCGCTGAAAAATAAAGAGAATGATAGAATTCTCTCGTGTCGTAATCACACGACACGCAAGAGCTGGAGAGGAAAATATGGCAGACGTCCGTCGCCCAGGTAGCTCCATGGCTGGCCGACTCCTGCATTGCGTTACTGACTCCACCCCAGACCTGCACTTTTTTCGTAAGTAGCTGTAACTTTCTTTTCTTTCTAGAGAAAATCAGATTAAATCTATTCTTCCCCCCCCCCCCCTTGACCCACCGAAGACTTGGGTGGGTATGGTAAGACCGTAGATGAATTTGAAACGCAGTTTTCCAATATTGTATCTCACGGCACATGGAAAATGTAGACTACATCAGGAGAGAAGATAAAAACTTAAGATTTTTATGCTTTTTCAGTTTAATATGGACTGCCGTACATTGGTTTCTAGGGGTAATATTACTTTTTTTTTTTTCTTTAACTGGGAGGGGATCACGTTGTCTTTATAGGTCAGGAGAGAGAGAGAGAGAGAGAGAGAGAGAAAGAGAGAGAGAGAGAATATCTGCCCTTCCCGTCTCGACCCTAGAAAGACTTTACTCTGGTCAGTCACGACGCGTGGTCACTCCCTCGGGAGCGGTGTAGGAAAAGGTCGCCATGATTCTTAGGGGGACTCCACGTATTTTTATTTTCCTCGACTGCTAAAAAAAGAAAAGAGACACCCAAGGTAGACTGTGTGTGTGTGTGTGTGTGTGTGTGTGTGTGTGTGTGTGTGTGTTGGGCGGCATTACGTGGCCGCGAAGTGCTTGATATTTTTTTTTTTTTTGCGAGTTTCGCTTCCTTAAAGCAAATATGTGAACTTTCTTTACGTTCATCACTTCCATTTGTACGGACTCTCCGGCAGAGTAATTTTTGTCTTTATTTGCTGTTTTGATGTTTTTAATGATCGTGATTTTATTGATATTCTACATGATATCAGAAAGCAAATTTCCCCTTAAAAGAACGTATATGGTTCAGTGTCTATCCATCTCTTTATTATGTCCCACAAGTTTCCGTTTTAAGTATCTTCGTGAGTAGCTGTTTAACAGCTCTGGCCTCATTGCGTACAGTCCACCCAACTGTACCCGAAATGTACCCAACGCTAATGGATTTGTATTAAAAGGCCCTCACCCAACCCCCCCTCTAACTTCCCCAACATAATGTATTATTACTATTCTGTCCCCTGCAGTGTATTATACTGTCTGCTGTAGGTACTGACCACATCTTCTAAGTATGCCATGGCAAAAAATTTAACTCAGAACTGCGAATCGGGTTTGCTTAATTGAAGTAGTCGGAACTATTGAGTTTTGCAGGTCTTCATGATATCAGGCATATACAGACCACGTTGACGACCTCATGCAGCGTTTCAGGAGTCCACAATGACGACCTCCGTCAGGGTCGTCTGATTCTGCCAGTGTCAATGGCCCATACTAAAGACCTCTACTAGTGTTAGCAGTCCACGGTGAAGACCTCTGCTCGTGTCAGGAGAACACGGTAAAGGTTTCTGTATGAGTCAACAAAGAGTCAAGACCGCTACCAGGGTTGTCTTACGTTCACATTCGAGAGTATATTACAAAGACCTCTGCCAGGGTCTCGAGTCCACAATAGACAAGTTCCTGTCCTCGTAGAACACCTCTCTGCCAGGGGTCACTGAGTCCAGGATGAAGACCAGAGTCCGCTGTAAAAGGCTCTCCACGGGTCTCGCAGTCTACACAATAAGAGACCTCTCTTTGACTCCCAGAATCTGCGGCATTCACAGTAACCATTTCTCCTAAAGTGAAGGGAGCGGATGACCCCACAAGTTAAATGTAACTATTCCAGAAATGCTTGTATACGTGGGGGACTTGAAGCGAAATACTTACCTCGTGGTGAAAATTCCATCCCTTTGACTGTTGGAATGTCTCCCAAGAACTCGGGGTCTAGTCTTGGACGGGGATTTCCTCGAATTAGAGATTTTTGTTGATGCGATGAAACGAAAGAGAAATAGGTGATACGTATTGAAGCAGTTTTTGATTTTACGTAAGTTCTCGGTAAAAAGCCTCGTACAAAAAAATCCGGTGATGGAAATAGAGATCTCCTTAGAATATTAAAGAGCAGGAAAACTCTTCGTCTTTTAAGCATATTTCTACATATCATAGTCATCTTACAGTCCCATTATCTCATACAGTACACTATAGTTCAGATTTTTGACCTTCAGTTGATATCTTTTTGCGATTAATAAAGACCAGATATTCAAATGTCACGCCATATATTTCGTCTTGGGATAAATCACAATCAAAAGAAAAAAAATTATGGCAGTAAAGCTTCATACTTTTAATGCCTGTGATATTTACAGAGCAACATAAACAGTGTAACATTCTGCTATTTGGAGTAGCAATACCACTGTTTACATAACCTATTTGGATCCCCGAAGCCGACAGGGGAAATAATGGAATCACATACCATCCGGGTCTGGTGGACGTGGGGAGTTAGCAACCGAATAATTGCATCAAAAAAGAAAAAGAGAAAAGAAAATAGCTTCATGTTCATGGCATTAGCGTGGGTAACGTAAGCTGTAAGGCGGCCCATTTTCATCGCCATCTGGTGTGTTTACAAACACATCCCACGTTTTTTCTCTCTTCCTCCCCAACGTTTTTTTTTTCTCTTATTTCCGTCCTCGCAGTTCTGTTCCTTATCTTTCTCGTTTCACTCCTCTCATTGTTATGTGTAATCCGTCTCTTTCCCCTCTCTTCAGCGTTCTTTATAATCTGCGTTTCATTCCTCTCAGCTTTGAGTATAATTTGATCTCGTTTCTTTCTCGTCAGCAGTCTTTTTGATAAAGTCAGTGTAGTAGTCTATAAAATCTGTCTGTTGCCTCCTAATTAGCAGTCTGTAAAGTCGGTGTGGTAACTTATTATTAGGAGTCTGTAAAGTCGGTCTAGTGCGCCTTTATGAGCAGTCTGTGAAGTCTGTTTGGTTTACCCTTCAACATCGACGAAGTACAAAAGAGACGCGTCTGTGTTACCATAACTCCATTCCTAATGTGGTATAGTAGATCAGGTACATACATGCATCACACACACAAACACACACACACACACGTCTACAACCCATGACCAATATCTTCAAGTGAGCTGTGGATTTCTACGCATGAAGATTCCTTTTTTTTCTTTCTTTAACTTTTAACAATAATGTTGGACAGTCAAGTGAGACTATGGTGTCCTTTCGTACCAACTCTGTACAGTTGAGTTCACGTAGTTTGCTAACTGCATGTCGTTCCATCACCGGTTATCCTTGAAGCCTGTGGGAACAAACGGTACATCGCGCTTCTGTCCTTCGCTTTGACGAAGAGAAGGGGACAAAGAAAAAATAACTTGTTCTCTTTCGGGGCGTATTGCAAGCGCTCTGCATTTCGTCACAGTCTTTTGTTTCTTTGTGTCTTTTGCAATTGGGTCATCTGCAGGAAAAAGAAAAAAAAAGGGAGAGTCTTTAGGTCCAGGCATAACTCTTTGATCTGTATCATCCTTTTATGAAGCTTCCGTTCTTTTGGCATTTGCGCCATAGTCAAAAATTTTTTTCCCCCACAGTTTTCCTCTTTGTTCCGTACTCACACGGTTAGCATGTTTCTTGTATCTGGCATGGTTAAGAAGATTTAACGAGGTGTCCAAAGTGTTTTGATATGATCCATTACAATCCCCGAAGTTGTAATCTGTCAAGATATTCAAAGCAGCGTTTCTTGTTTTGAGTTACCAAAGCTGTGTTTATTACGTTAGGTATCAGCTATTAGCTTTGGTCATCAGGAGCTGTATGTGTTATTAAGTTTCATGTCATATCCTCTGGTCGACAGTGGTGTCAGATATGTCATATGTCACCTCAACCCAGAACACTTTACCTCTTATAGATTCTGGTTAACTTTTCTCCTTTATCCACATTTGCTTACCAATGATTGATGCATACCTTTCTTTTACACTCCTCGACCACCATTCTGCTCTATTTTCTGCTATATTTAGCCTGTCCTTCCAACCTTTCATTCATCTCCACCACATTTTTTGTGTAAACTTACTCAATTTAGCGCAGCATTCATTATCAGCAGTTGAAATATATTCGTGTTGTATTCCCAAGTAATTTGGACCCAACTTTCAGCAGTATATTTGCTGGTGATGTATTTGATGTTAGTCAAGACTTATAGAGTCTAGACAGACTCGATTATTTAAGACCTCATTGACCTTGTTGTGGCGGGCCTCTCTTGACAGTGTCGATGGCATTCTGTCAGTTTCTTGGGCAATCTTACGTAAACCACATGACCTGCCGTTGGCTTTGGCTTCCAGACCTTCTCCTCTCATGTTTCTTCAGCGACACAAAATGAAGACGTAGCGAGTTGTGAGACCTTTTCCAAAGGAGCTATTTAAGTAAGCTGGCCTTATAATCGACTTAAGATCGTCTCTATACTTCAGCTACCTATAAGTCGTCGTGAAAGATACAGGATGGTGAGTTCCTTAGCACCAAAACACTGTTATGCGAGAATTTGCGACTACGCACGTGCCAGCCGTGATAGAAATAGATTTCGCGCCATAATCGAATTCAAAGATTTTACGTTTCCCCGCCACCTCGCGCATCGCGAAACGTCCTTTTTAAAATGTGTGGCGAAAAAAAATGGAGAAAAAAATGTCTTTTCGGTTGATCACTCCCCCCTCGCAATGTACTTCCGTCTCTCGAATTCCCGTCTTAGAAATGTTCCCCCATAAAATCTCTCTCTCTCTCTCTCTCTCTCTCTCTCTCTCTCTCTCTCTCTCT
>JAYMFT010223456.1:0-11311 GCA_038088735.1 Panulirus argus | reverse complement strand
CACAGCTTCCACATTAAACTCAGACTTGAACAGAATATCTCAGTGGGGTTCACAAAATCTTGTTAAGTTTAATGCCCTCAAGACCCAGTTTCTACCCCTCTCTCTATCAAAAACTCCTCACAATTCTCGTCTCTCCTTTGACGGTTCTGTAATTCCACCTCTTGACTCAATGAACATACTTGGTATTACTGCAACATTCACTCTTTCTTGGAAACCCCACATTACGGGAATAGCTAAGTCTGCCTCTATGAAACTGGGTGTCCTGTTTAGATGTCGAAACTTCTCCTCTGAACAGGTGCTCCATTTATACAAGGGAATGATTCATCCTTGTACGGAGTACTCCTCTCTTACTTGACAGTTGAGTCAAAAGCAGTCCGACTTTCAAACTGTCCCAGGCTAACTTCCTTGCCCTACACTGCAATGTTGGTTCACTTTCCCTCTTCTATGGGTATTCCTCGGGCTTTTGCTCCCAAGAGCCTGCTGCTCATGTACCCCCATAACTAGGTAGACCATGTAATACTAGGCAAGCTGCTGTGTCAGATGATTATTGTGTGGCCATCGGCAACTCAAGGGTAGGCCATTTTGATACCAGCTTCTTTCCCTTCATGTTGAAGCTTTGGAACTCTCTACCTTCTCATGTTTTTCCAAATACCTAAGATCTGGCACATTTCAAAAGACAGATCTTTCACTTTCGCAAAGATTAGTAAATACTTTCCCTTATTTTTTTCTTTTTCCGTTTCATAATTCACTCTATATTTCAATCAAGGCCTGGCCTTGATGTGGACTTTTGCTCATGACTGAAGTCTTCAACATAAAAAAAAAGAGTCTTTTGAATAAATATTATAGTGTGTGACGAAAGCTACTATAAGCAATGATAAGTTTTATTATGAGTGTGAAGCATGTGCATGAGTTGGAAGAGAGAAGAATGAGTGGTCCCAATGGAAGTTTGGTCTGTGACAAGCATGCATGATGTCACAATGGCTGTTTAATCTGTGTATGGTTGAGGGAGGTGAGAGAGGTAAATGCAAGAGTCTTGGGGAGAAAGGCAAGCATACATTCTGCAAGGGGTGAGGGGTCTAGGAAGTGAATCAGTTGTATTTTGCTGATGACACAGCACTGATGGCAGATTCCACTGAGAACCTATAGAAGCTGATGACTGACTTTGGAAGAGTGTGTGAAAGGAGGAAGCTGAAAGTGTAAATAAAAGCAAGTTTAGCACGGCAGAGGGACAAGTCCATTGGGGTGTGAATTTGAATTAAGAAAATTTGAAGAAGTGAAATGTTTCAGATACTTGGTATTGCACATTCCAGGAAATTGACAAAGGGAAGCAGAAGTGTCATAGGGTGGGTAAGAGAGTCAAGGTTCTTGAAGCATTGAGGAATGTGTGGAAGGAGAGGTCATTATCTGGGAGGGTATAAATGGGTATGTTTGAAGGTATAGTAGTCCCAACAAATGTTGTAGGGTATAAGGCATGGGCTTTAGATTAGGATGAGTAGAGTTGGGTGGAAGCATTCAAAATTAAATGTCTGTGGACAGTACATGTGTGAGGTGGTTTGAATGAGTAAGTAATAAAAGGGTAATTGAGAAAAGAGGTATTATGATGGGTGGATGAGATAGCTGAATAGGGTTTGCTGAAACGGTAGAGACATATGGAGAGAATGAGTGGGAGAGGTTGACAAAGAGGATATGTGTTTTAGAAGTGGAGAAGAAGCAGAAAAGGCAGAAACCAAATTGGGGATGGAAGGATGGAGTGAATATTTAGAAAAATATTCTGAGTGGTTGGGGCATGAACATGAAGGAGGGTGAGTGGCATGCATAGCAGAGTGAATTGAAATGATGCGGGACATAAGGGGTGCTATGTTGTCAATAGGCTAAACCAGGACATATGAAACAGCTAAGGGAACCGTGCAAAGTTCTGTGGTGTCTGGTTGTGGATAGAGGGCTGTGGTTTTGGTGCATTGTATATGACAACTAAACAATGGAAGAGAATGAATGTGGCCTTCATTTGTTTATTCGTGGTGCTACCCTGCTAACATGGGAACTGGCAAACAAGTATGAAAAAACATCTCTATATACACATTATGATACAAAACCTATGCTTACAAAGCATATCTTGATATCAAAGTGTCCACAAATTACCAAAATAACAGTGCAACCAAAGTAAAATTAGAAAAGAAAGATAAATGAATCATTACATAGGTAGCATCAGTCAGGTGACCAAGTCACTGCTTATGTGTGAGGTTTCAGTGTCAGCCACTAAGTGTGTGCAGCACCTTGCTGGGCCCTGGTGGCATTTCCTGGTTGGAAGAGGGTCAGCAAACCACTATCTTTTAACTACTGAGGACTTTAGTTGCAATCTAAAGTGAGAAAAAATACCGTGTATTACAACTTAAATTGTAAGTTCATGGCCAATGGGTTCAGTAAAACTCTAATGCAATGCATTTGAAGAAAGCTATGCATCTGAATAAAAGAGAATAAGAAAATCCAAAGGAAGGAAACCAAAAAGCAAATACTTATGCCAATTCCTATCAAATACTTTGAAGATGTCAAGGGTCTCAACAAAAGATTAATCTAAGTCCCTGCTGGTGATCTATAAGGAGTAAATGAGATCCTGAGCTCTTAATTCTTTATACTTTACTGTAAAATACATCATTTGTCAGTACACAATCAACTCTTAACCCACATAATTCATCTGCAACAACAGCAACATGCATCATTTGTCTACAAATGTTCAACTGCAACATACATTATTTGCCTGTACACAATCAACTGCAACATTCATCATCTGACACAAGATTTCTGCCACTGTTTTAAACTCTGTCCTACGTTAGGCATTTGTGGACTTTACCGCAGCAAAACAAACATAGTTGAAGGATATATACTTCTATTTTTCATCTTTCTTCATGCATACCATTAATTTCATGAGACTGTAATGTGTTTAAAAGTTTTATCTCATTATTTGTGCACAATGGTTGCCAGGTCTTCCATAAGAAGCAATTTAAAGGTAAAGGAGAGTGTCAAAGTTTTTAGAGATAGCAAGAGTGAGAGCATGGAAACATTAAATACAAGAATTAAAATAGTGTCCTTCATTAAGGATGGGATGCTACCAAGAATAAAAAGTTGGAGTTTTTGTCAGAGAGGAATCAGGCAAGCAAGGATCAGAGTTATCTCAGAGGCACACCCCCATAAACATGAGGATATAAGCCATCTGGACCATACAACATGTCAACTTGAAGCGGGAAGAACACTCTAAATACACTGAACAACGAATATATATAGATGTGGGTATAGACTTAATGACCTAAAGGAACAGTTGTGAAGTAATTCAAAATAGTCATAGGAAACCAAAGTACTCAAAAGAGCAGCTTTATCAGCTGAAGAGTTAACTAAAGATTGATCAGGTAAGAATAGGAATGACTAAAGTGCAAAATTTATTAGAGTTGCTTCTGGATAAGGGTTAAAAAGTCTTAGCAGCTGAAGAAGAGGTTAAATTACTTTCCAGCTAAATTCATCAGAATAAATTTCTCCATTAAGACTCACAAGAGCAATGACAAGCTATGCAGAAAAAACACTGCTTAGTTAGTAAGAATCTGCCACCCTAAAAACAACTTCTGATAAAAAACTTACAATAAAATATGATCCGAAAAGTAGAGAGGTAAGGATAGCTATACTTGTACCGGCCCAGATTCTAGTCAATTACTTCGTTAGAAACTTTTGACTCTATTGAGAAGAACCTATTCAACAAAAACCGAAATAAGTCTATGCGGTGAAATGGGAAGATGTACTGAGGACTAGAAGTTTCATTTGGTAAATCACTAAAAACTATTGAAGCCAGTGCGAGCCCAGCTACGGGTTTGATTCATTATGTAGACCTTGTTCTAGTTATAAACAAAAATATTCCTACGGACACATTCAAGAATACCACAGCTTGGGAGAAAAACACTTACCTTATATCAGGGCTTACAACTCTACATAAAATGTTTGGTTTGCCATCTCACACACTCCATGTCCGATACAAAACACTTCCTAAGCTTGGTGAGCAGTCATCGTATAATAATAAAGTTGGCATATCCAACAACTAATATAACCACTTATAAGTTCTTATATATTAATAATTTATATATAAAATTAGCTGACATTTAATTGATTTAATGAGGTATTTTTATTTTTATACGAAAATGAGTAAATTCAACACAAACTTGAACAATTATTTTCATTGGCTACCTGAAATCCTGAGAACCAGTCACAACCAGAGTTTATCAGTATACTCATGACTTCATGAGTGGAAGAGCTTTAGACAAAACGAGATGAGAAGAAAACCTCGAACCAAGTGGTTGTTAGAATATAAGTGGATATCAGCTCTTAAAGGTTGCTAATTACAGAGCTCTAAAGGTTTAAGGACTAAGCCGACGCGAATCGTCTTACAAAGCAAATATAGCAGTCTTTCCATCGCCATGGCTAATGTAACTGATAGAGAAGATGGTGATATGGATATTAACTCCCCAGAACAAGCTGAAGAAATGGTATAAAATTGGCTCATTATATATAGTCTTGATTTTTTTTGCAGCCATATTTTTTTTTACTTAATCACTAACGTAACTATATGAAACATTGTATATACTTGTATGGTTAGGTAACATACAAGAGGAGGTTTCTTATAGGAGGTTCTATAAAGATTGTAATTACGACCCCAAGCACATGAATCCTATAATATTTGTAATTGCAGCTTTTTGATGTAATGACCGATCAGCAATCTTGCCACGTAATGCTTAGATGAATTTACCTTAATAAATATTATTGGTGTATTTATGGTAACGTCGATAAATTTGAATGAAGTGGATCCAAGAGTTATGTACACTTGCTATTTCATTATGGTTAACATAAAAGCAAGGTTTTACCAAACGGTTCTTTTGTGTAGTAATGGGCTAAACCTCTCTCTGTTTTTAATTATATATATGTCTTAATCTGGAATGTTCAGTTTTCACAAATGCGTTTTTTGGTTTCTCACCCTAAACAGCAAATACAGTCGAGTATCACCAAGAACACACATTATGAAACGTTATACAGATCCTCAGAGGTAATGGAGACGTGTTGAACAAGTTTATTTCTATATGAGACATCAGTAGCAGGTGGGATTTTTGCGAACAAAACTCCCTGCCATTTGGCGAGATATGTCATCGCCAGACTAGCACCTACTGCTCTCTTAGTGTTTGAATTTTTATATGGTGTTCTCATTTCATTAGAGAAGTTGTTTTCCCTTAGAAAGAAATTTTTTCCCTTAGAAAGAAAAATCAGACCGGGATATGGCTTTGCATCATCGAGGTGAATGCGAAATATAAATGTAAATATTCATTTTTTTTTATATCAAAGTTCATGTCAACTACATACAGGTATTCACATTTTGACGAGTTTAATGCAATATTCATGAATTTCGATGTTATTCGGAGTTTTGGGAAATTTGTTTGGGGGTATGGAATGTTAGAGGTACTTATCGTGTCAGCCAAAATCTCTCAGTAGATGCACTTTAACCATATTACAGGTTCATGCAATAATAAAACTTTTATCTTAATTTTGTGATTAAGTATGGCATTTTAGAAAGAGAAAACCAATGCTAGAAGGCAATCTTGTCCTACATCACACTTTTGCTTCAGAGGGTTTGTTGCAGAGTATATCGTTCGGTTTTAATATAACATGAAACTGCTGCTGACTTCTGCCCTTGCTCTCTGAAGGGATAAAGTGAGCTTAATGTTAAACTGCACTGCCCACATCCAAAGAAAATTATTCCCATGTAAACCTGTTCTTGATTTAGCAATTTAATGATGTAATTGAAAATAATTCTGGATTTCAGATGCCACTCATTTCCATCTCTATCATGTTGAATTAATTCACAATTAGTCCAAACACCTAGGAATATATTATTTAAGTTTTACCTTGTGGATATATGGTGAAGTCTTTGGTGGTTTTCATCCCAACAGCCCAGGCTGGTCCTGGGCTGCAGGATTAGGTTGTTGGTGGACTAAGCAGTTGGAAACCACAGCCTTCAGGCCCACATAGCCCCCACAGCCTTGCTGGTTAGGTACACTTTCTTGATGCCTAACCAGTGCACTTTTGAACTTCTCTCCCGTGCATCCTAAACTATTTCTAATGGTAGATGGCAAGGTGTTGTAGAGTCTTGGGCCTTGGATATTTAAGTCGTTCTCCCTTTTTGTGCATATGGCACTTTTGGATTTCAGAGGTAGTATTTAACAAAGTCTTTCATGCCTGCTGTGCCAGTAGGATGCTGTTTCCAAAAGTAATTTGGGAGCCATACCTTGTAGGATTTTCCAAATATAGATGCTGATATGCCTCTCCCGTCTGTACCCCAGGGAGTATATTCTCAGTGATTTCAGTCATTCCCAGCAACTTAGTTCCATTATCACATTAATATGGTATGTGAAAGATCTCTGGACACTTTCTAAATTTGCACTGTCATCCACCTTGTAGGGTGATGTTGGAATGCAATAGTATTCAATTTGTGAAAGAAATAGTGCCTGGAATAATATTGTATTGGTTTTTCTTCCCATATTGAAGGTATGCAGGATTCAGCCTGCCATTCTTCTGCATGAGGCAGCTTTCATTTTGTTGTTTGCTCAAGATTAGGTCATGATACGCTATTCCTCCTAGGTCTTTAACATTATTCATTTGGTTTATGGTAGCATCTATGTTTGTGTGGTATTCTTTGTTGTTTTTGATTGTTTTATTTTCTTCATGACAGAAGGAATTGATATTTAACCCCATTGAAAAGTGTGCTGTTCTCAGTTGCTCAATCAAGGACTTTGCTTGTCTTCCTGTAGCTTTCAGTATCATATATTGATGTGATTTTCATACTTATTCTCGTATCAGCTGCAAACATGATATAAAACTGTGGCTTGTGTTTGTATCAGTCAAATTTAAGAATGAGGAATAGGATGGTTGCAAGTACAGCCTGGAGAGACTGAGCTAATTACAAAAGAGGCACTGGAGATGGCATGGTTTGCATCTATGTGTTGTGATCTATTAATTAAAAAGTTGTATATCTATCTACCAATTTTTCTGGTTATTCCCATCATTTGCATTTTACGTGCTGTTACACCATGTTCACAATTGTCAAATGCTTTTCAAAGTCTGTATAAAGCACATTGGCTTTTTTTTTTTTCCAAAATCTTCAACAATCCTATCGTAATGCTTAAGCAAATGAGAAAGGCAAGATCTTTCCAACCTGGGACCATGTTGTAATAGGTTATGTAGCTTCTTGACCTTCATAAATTCAATTAGCATGGCTTTTAGGGCTCTTTTGAAAACTATAATGATGTGTGTCGTTAATGCTATCTGTTGATTGTTTTTAGGACTGCTTTGCTTCCACCTTTGTGAAGTAAGGCGATGTGGGTTAGTTTTAGACTCAGGAACGATGCCAGAAGCTAGACTTTTTTCTTCCATTGAAATTTAATGCAAGTGCTAAGGGTGTCTTGCATTTATTTGTGAAGACTAAGTTCCATGAGTTTAGACCTGGAAATGCACTGAATAGCCCTTTCAGAATATTGTATTGGGGTGATATCTGAAATATGTGCACTTGGGGGATTACTGTTTAGGAAGAAGTTTGATGGGTCATATATTTTCATTGTTTTTTGCTTCTTGAATACCAATTATATTGCCTTTTTAGAATCTTGCTCATATTTTGGCAGTCATATGTGAAGTTACCTTCTTTGGTTTTGAGTTGGCCATTGGAATTTATGGTTCTGGATTTGCATTTTGCATGAGTATTTTGGTTTATTTCTTATAGCTTTTTCCTGTTTTTCATGTGTTTCATAGGACAGTTTATGGTCTGTGTCCAATAATTTACATGAGGATATGAGGTTGTTTAATTTTTTGTGGATGGAGTGGTTAGAGAGGTAAATGCAAGAGTCTTGCAGGGGATGAGAGGGCATGGGAAGTGAGTCAGTTGTTGTTTGTTGGTGATACAGCATGGTGGCAAATTTGAGTGAGAAAATGCAGAAGTTGGTGACTGTGTTTGGAAGAGTGTGTGAAAGGAGAAAGTTGAGAGTAAATGTGAATAAGAGCAAGGTTTTTAAGTTTTGCAAGGTTGGGGCATGATTTTGAATGGATGAATTGGAGAATGTGAAGTGTATTAGATACCTAGGAGTGGAAATGACAGTAAATGGAAACGTAGAAATGGAAATGAGTCAAAGGGTGGGTGAGGGGGCAAAGGATGTTGGAGTGCTGAAGTATATGTTGAAAGAGAGATTGTTATATGGGTATCTTTAAAGGTATAGTTTTTCTTCATACTTGATCGCCATTTCCCGTATTAATGAGGCAGTGCTAAGAAACAGACGAAGAAAGACGCATCCACTAGCATACACAGATGTGAACATATATGCACACACATGTACATATACTGTACTACATATATACATACATATACATATATACACATGTACATATTCATGCTTGCTTGGCCTCATTCATCCCCAGCACCACTCCAACTTACAGGATACAGCATCACCATCCTGTGTCAGCAAGGTAGCACCAGGAAACAGATGAAGAATGGCCATATCCACTCACATCCATACACGAGCTGTCATTTGTAATGCACTGAAACCACATCTCCCTATCCACAGCCCAGCCCCACAGACCTTTCCATGGTTTACACTGAACATTTCACATGCCCTGGTTCAGTCCATTGACAGCCCGTTGATCCCAGTATACGGCATCGTTCCAGTTCACTCTATTCCATGCTCTCCTTTCACCCTTCTGCATGTTCAGGTCCCAGTTGCTCAAAATCTTTTTCACTTCATCCTTCCATCTCCAATTTGACCTCCTGGTTCTCTCTATTCCCTCCACTTCTGACACATATCCTCTTTGTCAACCTTTTGTCACTCTTTCTCTCCATATGTCCAGACCATTTCAACACCCTCTCTCTCTCTCTCTCTCTCTCTCTCTCTCTCTCTCTCTAAAGGTATAGTAGCCCCAGCAATATTATTTGGAGGTGAGGCATGGGCTATAGATAAGGCTGTGCTGAGGAGGGTGAATGTGTTGGAAATGAAATGTTTAAGGACAGTATGTTGTGTATGGTGGCTTGACTGTATAAGTAATGAAAGTGTAAGAGAGAGGTTTTGGTAATAAAAGAGTGTAGTTAAGAGAATTGAAGAGGTTGTGCTGAAATGGTTTTGACATACATAGAGAATGTGTGTGGAAAGGTTAGTAAAGGAGGAAAAATGAGTCAGAAGTGGCAGGAAGAAGAAGGATGGGGAGACCAAATTCAAGATGGAGGGATGAAATGAAAAAGAGCTTGAGCAATTGTGGCCTGAACATGAAGAAGGGTGAAAGATGTGCACAGGATAGAGTGAATTGGAACAATGTGGTATACAGGGGTTGACATGCTGTCACTGGACTGAACCAAGGCATATGAAGTGTCCATGGTAAACCCTGAAAAAGTCTACAGGGCCCCATTGTGGATAGGGAGCTGAGGACTTGGTATATTGCAAATGACAGCTAGAGAATGGATGTGAGTGGATGTGGCTTTTCTTCATTTGTAATGGGAAATGGTGATCAAGTATGAAAAAATGTAAACTTTTACCTGGCACAGTGAATAAAAAAGAAAAAAACTAGAGACCCTTATTTGACAGCCAAAATGAGAGAATTAGTTCTAATACAAAACTGATACTTTATTAGAATGTTTAAGAATATCGCACACACAGTGTATGTTGGATATTAGGACTGCTGCACCAAAAGGGTTATAAAATACTTTAATGTACTTGAGAAACATCAAAGTCATACAATCAAATATGATTATGTAATGTTCATAGTATGCAGTTATTGATTGCATGTTTATTCAGCAGGATGTGGCTACTTCCCCAGCTATGGAACACCGATTTGACAGTACTCCTTGCCAGGTTGACAAACACCTGGATTTTGTTGCTGTAAACAAAAGTAAGCATATCTTGATTATTTTTTGCTTTCCGACCTTACATTTAGCTAAAGATACTTTACGCTCAGGATCAAAAGGGGGAATTTTTGTACTTCACATTACACTTGTTGAATACTGTATAGCATTTAGGAAATGAAGATTTAACACTGAAACCTCCTATGTAAATTTCCTCTCTGCCTGTATGACCTTTTTTTTTTTTCCAATGAAAAACATTTTTATGCTCATAGAATGAGAAATGATTTTATGAACTGAAGGAAAACTTTGTGAAAGTAAATCAGTCCCAAATAAACCATGATTAGATAACTGTTTAAATGAGAGTGGCAACAGAAAGAACCAGTATAATTCATTAAAGTGTGTTATAGGTGCTGTTTGCTTGCCTTGCCCTTTGGCAAAATTGTAGTGTATATACTCCAAGGTAGGTACTCTCTCTCTCAGATCATAATATCATAGGAATCACTTCAGCATATAAAATGGAAATGAGCGCATGTGAACCTGATACAGCAACAGAGAACAACATTGAGTTGAATGATATATCTTTTCAGCATAGCAAATCAGACTGGAAAAAGATCATTGAGAGGAGTCAAAACACAAATTGGAATCAGATCTTCAGAGACTGTAACCTGTTGGTAAACACAAAAATATATAAGATTTAAGCCGGGTAATCATTGACCTCTCATCAAAGAAAAAAGGTACAAAATAGAGTAAACCTAGCCAGAAAACTGTGTATGGAGAGAGGAGCAGGGAAAAAGAATCTTCATTCCACAAGTCTCTTTTCCAAGCATGTTCACTCTCACCACTCTCCTTTCACCAACATTTTCCCCTCATTTCTGAAAACTCTGCAAATCAACATCCTTGCCACCACAGGATAGTGATCAGACATCCCACCAGATGGCCCCTCAGCACATTTACATCCAAGTCTCTTTTGCATGCCTGTCAATTAACATGTAATCCAATAATGCCTGCAGACCATCTGTACACATGTATGTTGTCATTTTAAACCAGGTGTTCCTAGTCGATTACCAGATCTTTTTCAGCATGTAACTCCTCAAGCTGTCCCCATTTCCATTCATAACACTGACTAACCCATGCCCCTTGTTGTACCCTCACATGCCACATCACTCACCTTCTCTCTTAAATCCCCCATCTTTCATATCCAGTCTCTTACATTAAAACTGGTCTCTTACTGTAAAACAGCTGATACTCACTCGACTGTTCCTAAAACACTTTTTTTTTTTAAAGGCTCCAGTCACGGACAAAAGTCTACATCAAGGCCTGGCCCTAATTAAAATGTAGAGAATTGAGAAAGGGGGAAAAACAGACAGGGGAAAGTATTTACAAATTTTTGAGAAAGTGAAAAACATGTCTCTT
>JAYMFT010223445.1:0-11311 GCA_038088735.1 Panulirus argus | reverse complement strand
CTGTGCATATGTGTGCATGTATGTATATATGTGTGTATGCAGGTTTTTTTTCTTCGTCTGTTTCCTGGCGCTACCTCGCTGACGCGGGAAACAGCGATCAAGAATAATATAATAATATATATATATATATATATATATATATATATATCGTAGTGACCGATACAGCATGGGCAAATTAAGGTCATCTCGGATGAAGGAAAAGAGTGTAGAAGTAATAAGAGCTCTGCCAGTGTCTGTAGACCTGATTCTTAAAGGAAGAAAGGTTATTGAAGAGGGAAAGGCAAAAGAAGGAAGAGAACCGCACATCTTAGCTGTCCCAGGGTAGAAGGAAGGTATCATAACAGCCAATCCTAGAGCGGTTGGCCTCCACACAGAAGCTACTGGAAGCAGCTGCCAAACACATGCTACGGGTCCAAAGATTTCTTGGTGTTTTTAGGGTAAAGAGCGTTGTTAGGTTTTATTGTTATGTATTTATGAATTAATCACTGGCCAAAATCAACTGTAAAACATCAGATTCTGCAGAGGGACAAATTTTCACAATTCTTGGATAATAGTTATAAAAACAAACACACAAACAGTGAATATTGAATCATAAGACAGGGGAACTCTCAGCTGGCGGTTCAAGGTCTCTCTCTGCCAAGCGTATAATCAACACAGTAGAATTTATGAAAGCGAGGCTCAGCGACAGAGGACGTCAGGTAGTACTCTCATTGCCAGAATCTACTGACCCATCTTCATCTCTTCCTGAGATTCTTCATTTCCCACCAGCCTTGATGTAGTGCGCCTCCATCATTTCATTTGCTGTCAGCATGAGAGTCCACACCTTGCATTACTTTTTCACCCACTGCTATGACTCCCTTCCGCGTATTTGCTCCTTTTGCCACAAAATCTGCACTTATAGGATCGACTACTCGTTTTGCTTTTGTCACTCTACCTACATATGCACCGAAGCACAGAAGGCCCTTCTCCTGAACATCTTTCCAACTGAATGTTTTCCCCAGGGCTCTTCTTATGGTTGAATATCATATGCGACATTTTGTTTCTATGGTATAGCAGGATATCTCTTCAGTAATTTGATTCATGACGTGAACTCGTGTGATTATTTCTTTTTCCTTAGCAGGATTTAAGAGCTTTTGTCGTGAGAAAATGTCCCTAAGTTTGGTCAAGCTGATAGAGGCTCCCTGGTGACCATAAGTAATGCAGGTCCCTGTACGTTCTTCAGTCTCAATTGCGAAGTTTGGCGCCTCCGATTCCATGGTTGACAGAAGTCACCACATCAAAGACCTATGACGAAAGCAACAGTTTTAATAAACAATCAAATATTGAAATTCAATGTTGGAGCAGAATTGTGACAAATATCATAATTCTGTCTCCGTCTACATTGAACAAGACAGGCATTATTGGAAATATCTTTTTGATAACAGACATTTCTAAATGTATGATATATCAGAGATATTTATCATAGTCAGAAAAAAAAATGATATATCAGAGATATTTATCATAGTCAGAAAAAAAATCATAATTGTTCACTACCTTGTCGTCATATCCAGAGTTAAGTTATCATCATTCCAGTCGATGTTCCTTAGGGCATTACGTATATACAGTCCGGAATTTATTGAGGGTGAATTTGGGAAGATATATTCTATTGGATCAAAGTTAAAGTATCCTAGATCTTTCATTAATAAATCTCTTAAGTTGGCAAAGAAATCATTTTATAAAGTTAAATCCAAACCTCCCCTTGATACCAAGAATCTTTTAGGTCTCCCTTTTAGTGATAATTTTACAGTACTCAGGTTGCTTAAATTCCTTAATGTAAACGTAGCCTTCAGCAATAATTATACTGTAAAGAATATCCTAATAAAAAAAAAATTCAACAGAAAATTCTGCGGGCTGTGTTTACAGAATACCTTGTAAAAATTGTATTATGTTTTATGTTGGGCAGACTGGTAAGAATCTTTATGTTAGACTTCAGCAATATGAATATAGTATAAGAACAGGACATAAATCAAATGCTTTCTTCAATCATGTTAAAAATTATAAATTATGACCATTGTATTGACTGGAGTAACGCCAATTCAATTATTTACTGTTACTCCTTTACTACGAAAAATATAATACACAAAGAATAATAACATCAATATTAGTGAAGGTCTATACAAACTGGATGCTCTGTAATACGCAAAATTTGTAAACGGTTCCCTGTCTTGTCCATATAATAAAAATCTTATGATAGGTATGATGCCAGACCTCAACACCACCATCCGGTAACGCTTGTTTACCAATGGCGTCTCAGCTACGTCTCTTCCTTGTGTATTAACTGAGTGTTCTACGTCTTCTCCCTCATTCTTGTATCTTGCCGGACGACATGATCATTACACGAAAGTGCACTTGGGTACTTTTCATGTTTTATTTTCCTCGTGGTTTTATTTGTGTTCAATCATACAAATATATCCCTTTTCATTTCTCTTGGGAAACCATCAATTTACTTTCCCAAATTCCTAGGTTACTTTTTCTTCGATTTTCTCAATTTTTTTTTGTTAGATTGGGCTTATCCTTTTCATATTCCAAGGGCTTGGGTTTAATGTTGAGATCTTCTATCGTGTCGTGAGATTCTTGCGTTGGATGAGAAACAGACCGATCGTGTGTGGGCAGACAGGGTGAGAGGACACATAGAGGCGGCAGTCAACTCACTCCTGCCAACCCTGGCCTAGTGATTGATGGCTATGGTTATCGAAAATTGCTCAAGAGTAGGAAACATTTGGAGACTAGCCATGAAATTCCTGTCAGAGAGAGAGAGAGAGAGAGAGAGAGAGAGAGAGAGAGAGAGAGAGAGAGAGAGAGACACCTACCTTAATATATTGAGCTGACCTTTCAGAGGCATCATAATCCAGAACCCGGCGATCACTATTCTCACTCTGTCGAGCCAAAACTCTGAGGAAAGAAAGAGAGAAAAAAGGTTGAGAAAATATATCAACAAGAGCAGAAAGTAATTAAAAGTAAGATTCTGGTTTCAAGTATCAGTAAGAAGATACGTTTTGAGTATTCTTGAGTTTTGCAATTTTCTGTCGCTGTCTTTTTGTACAGTGCGGGGATGGAAGCTACTCGTGGGACCCCATCTATAAGTGTGCGGATGCATGCATGTGTATATGGAAAAAAATGTGTTTGTGTTTTTTTTTAGCTTGTGTCTGAGAATGTTTGTGCTTTTATTGTGTCCCCGTATAAACATGTGTGTGTGTGGATATATATATATATATATATATGAGAAGCGAGAGAATCATGGCAAGTGGTTCACTGAAGAGAGAAGAGGTGGTGAAAGCCTTGCGTAAGATGAAGTGCGGCAATGCGGCTGGCACTGCAGTCGAATTTCTTAAGAAAAGGGGTGACAGTGTTGTCGATTAGTTAGACAGGATTTTCAATGTATGTATGGCTCATGATGAGATGCCTTAGGAGTGGTGAAATGTCTGTATAGTGTCACCGCATAAAAACAAGGGAGACAAAAGTGAATGTTCAAATTACAAAGGCACAAGTAAGTTGATTGTACCTGGAAAGTTGTATGGAAGAGTGGTGAAGGATGGTTTTAGGAGCGGTAGAGGAGGTGGGGATCAGCTATTTGCTTTGACGAATCTGTGCGAGAAATATTTAGAGGGATAAAAGGACTTGTATGTGGCATTTATGGATATGGAGAAATCGTATGATAGGGTTGATACAGATGCTCTGTGGAAGGTGTTGCGTGTATATGGTGTGGGGAGAAAGCTGCAAGAAGTAGGGTCACCTTCACCAGTTACAAGGTACAGAGATGGTTTACTTTCGAAGGGACATCAGGTGCAGGGATGGGTTGCCTTGGACGGTGCATCAGGTGAAGGAATAGATTACCTTGGACGGTACATTAAGTGCAGGTACGGTACAGGTTACTTTGGGCAGCACACGGGTGTGTAAGCAACAAGCCTTGGACCCTGAGGAGCCATTACCTGGTCTTATCACGAAGCGGTTCCCATTTTTCTCGCTGGAGAGGTTGATGAAGCCCGTCCTGCCGTAGAGGACGAGGAGGCGCATCCTGAAGCAGAAGGTGAAGGAATTTACGACGCGGGATGGGCTCAGGGACCTTCTGTAGCTGTCCGTGGTGCTGCTGGCTTTGCTTTTGCTCTCGTCCTGATATTTCAGGACTCTCACGTCCTGGGCCATACCTGACGACCAACAAAAAGTCATCTCTAAGCATGCAAGACATACTAAAAACACAAAAGTGCAGGCCTGAGCAAGGCCTCTGGCCCAGTCACTAAAGGATTGACAAGGACTTTATCCATTAACTTTGTCCAGATCGAGTCCGTCTAAACCTCTTGATGAAGACATACCCTCATGTCCAGAAGGATCCAATCCTATATTTGTGACAGATGGAAACGGAATAATTTTCATGTATCTGCGTTCTGAAATGAACAAGATTAGCATTATGTGTACAGGTTACACCTCAAACTTTGACCATCTAGCTCTGTGTCTACTTCATCACATATATTTCTCCGTTGCTATCTCATCCTTATCTTATTTCACAGTTAAGACCATACTTCCCAGCCACTGTTTACAGCACTTACCTTCATCTGCGATACATGATCTGACTTCATCCTCAAGAGTCCTTTGCTTTTCGTTGCTATCAAAATATATATCATTCGTGTCACCTATTTATTAACTGGTCTTTAACACTATCCAGCCCAAGTCGTCTTTCAAACATTTTTCGTCCATTAAAAGCTTTTAAGCACATAACAGTACTAGGAACACAAAATATTTTCATTTCACACCACCATAGTTAGTAATCCTTTCCCTCTCTCAATATGTATATATCCGTTCCCTTAAACACTAGCAAATATATTTCGCCACTACCGTTAGACCATCATGAGCTGCCTCACCACCAGCTACATTGCTGGGTCTAGATACTGATCATCTGTATAGTACACACCAGAATCTCAACAGGAAATGACTCCTCCTTCTCCAGCCGGTTCCTCTTACTTCCACTCGGTGCTTGAGATACACCTGTCTTTTTTCCACTTCATTCCGCTTCACCGAGTGACACCTGTATATCTGGCTCCGTCCTTCCACATCTATCTCCTCCTCCTCCTCCCCCTCATTTTGTGGCCAGGACTCACCTAACTCCTTCTAACTCACGAGCTCCTCCTGTTATAACACCCCTAACCCGCTCCCTCTGTTCCTGACCTCTCCAGCTTCACCCGTTGATTAGGATACACCTGGCTCCTACTTCACCTACCTACCTCGGGCACGCTTGATGGTCAAGACACATCTGGCTCCTCTTTATACTCCTGGCTTATGTATTCATCAACTGGCTTCTTCTTCCACATGTGGCTCCTTCCACATCATCTGACTCCCTACACTGTGGCAGGCGATCCACACAAACAGGACTCGTCGCTCTCCACTTACTTATCAGGGAGCACTTGGTTCCTCATTTTACATGCTCCTGACATCTGTTGATCATGAAATGGGATTCCACTCGCTGACACACCTGTTAGTAAATACACACTTAGCCGCTCCCTCCACATTTGGTAGTTAAGATACACTTGACACCACCCCTATTCACCCAGACACCTGGAGTCTCCTTCTACAAGTGGTGACCACAAGACACCTGATACCTTCACATCCATCTGATTACCAAGATACAGACCCATCCTCCACATTTGCCTCCTTTGCCTCGTCTTTCAACACCCGCCTTCTTCCCACGCACCCTATAATCAAATCATCTGGCTCAAGTGCTTGCCATCTGAACAAGGCGCACTAGACCTCCCATCTCTATACTTCTCTCCTCCTGACACTTTATGACTTGGATTCACCTCCTTAGCTCCTCTCCTATCACCCAGTAATCACAAACGTAAACAGGGGTCCAAGGAATACTCACTCTGGTCCAGTAAAGGCGCTACCACCACTACAAGGAGCAGGAAGAGGTTCCACCATCTGACATTCATCCTTGTGGAGGCTTCTTCCCAGTATGTGGCCTGACTGTGGAGTTCCAGTTCTGACACTGTGAATGCGCCTCTGATTCCAAGCTCTTGCACTTGACTACGTGGCTGTTGTCCTGACTTCGAAGCTTTATACTTGCCTCCTGCGTCTCTGGATCCCAGACTCAGTACTCTGCAACTTGGTTTCGAACTGAGGCGCTTTGACTACGTGGTTTGACGCTGGATTCCCAGCTCTGCTACTCAGGCAACTGATATGGAACTTCAATAAGAGCCTGGTACTTGACTGTTTTGACCACTTGGCGAGGATCTCTAACACTTGGTTACGTGTTCTGAGTCGTAACTGTGGGGTCGAACTTGTCCTGCCACTTGTCCATGACTATGAACCCTGGTTCTCTGAAATGTGAAACCTGGCACTCGACCCCAAGCCCGGGCTCTTGAAGAAGCACCTGTATGAACGCTGGCACTTGCCAGTAAGCCCGGGCTTTCAATTGGTAAATTCTGGGACTTAAATGCGATGAATGACCCTTGAGTTGACCGCAATATGCAGTTCCTCCATCGCAAACCTTGCCACGCGAGTGTGAGAGGCTGGGATTGCCTGCCAGACCCTGGCACCTAACAGCGAGGCCTGTCCACGGAATAAGTTGTGTAGCAGTCGACTAAGAGGTCAATAAACGAGTCTAAACACCTCCGTAAGTGTCCTTCTACTTGGCCACAGTTACCGGTACTTAGTTACGATGTCCGGCACTTGACTATGAGCTCAACACCTACCGAGCTGCCCGGACACTTACGTGTTACGTAGTCTGGCACTGACTTGCGAGCCATGAAAAGTGGACAAGGTTTTGAAACTACCTCAGAGTTACTGTCAAATGATTTCGAGCCCTTGCACTTCAGCAGGGGGTCAAGGACTTCAGCGCTGACCTCGACAGTTCGGTAAGTCTCACACAACTGAGAGAAATAGAAACGAGATACGAACCTTGACACTCGTCAGCTAGCTATGAAACTTGACAGCCTCCCTTGATACATGAGCCTTAAGGTCTTGACTACAAGCCAGGAGGACAATTCATGGTGAGACCTGACACGTCCTGACAACTAACAAGGATCTGCAGCAGGTAAAGACGAGCTCTGAGCATCATCAGAGACGAGAGGTGGCTGTCAGGGAGTCACATGACATCTAAGAACGAATCTCTGGGCAAGTGACCAGCAGTAGTACTGGCTGTTGAGGAAGAGGTGTGGTAGGTGAGCGAGAGGCCTGGTATATATGAGCTCAAGGTGTGGCGCTGGTGCGTGTTGGAGCGGCGTGGGAAGCGGCCGCCACCATTGGAACAGCTCCTCCACCCACACACCACACTATGTAAGGTCAGCTGCTCCTCCATATACCCACACGCACACACACACACCGCGCCTGCGTATTACTGACACCGAACAATGTGTGAGTGTGAGTGTTTGTGTGCGAGTGGGAGTGTGACTGTATTCATGTATGTGTCTGTCTCTGTCTGTGAATGTGTGATAATGTGTGAATTACGGGGAGAGAGCTTTACACTCATGTTGCTCCCGTCTCTCAACCTTGTATACATATACTGTCTTTATTACACTATGTACACACACACAGACACAGACACACACAAACACACACACACACAGACACACACATTACTGGCCACATTACTGAGCGCGACAGTTGGGTCACAGCCAATCCCAGCTGTTCATCCTCCCCATGGGGCTGATGGAGCACGAACATCAGTTCTTTTAATTCCCATACCATCTCTGTTGCCCTCCTCTGAACTTCCTCTAACCGGTTCTTTGTGCTTCTCTAAGTGCGGTCACGAAACTCGATAAGTACACTATTCTTGGCCTAATGGAGGATTTGTACAGTTCACCGAGTGTTTCCTTATCCACGAATGCTATTGTCACATTTGCCAGGAGACAGTTTGTCTCCTTTTCAGTTCCCTAATGCTGCACTAATGGGTAGGGACTATGTTAGCTTTCAGGTTTCTCTCACACAGTTTCCTGCAGTATACTTAGTTCAAGATAATCAAGTCATAAAGGGGCCTTGTTTCAACTATGTCCAATCTACAATAACTTGCATTTACTCGGCCTTAACTTCATCAGGTATGCGTCAGGCACACTATGGAGTTTGTTTAGGTTTTCTTTTGAGTTAAAGCAATCGCCCTCGCTTCTTACCTTCCTCATGACAATGGCATCAACAACAAATATAATCAGTTAAAACTCCAAGTCCTTCTGGCATATCCTTCACTAGATAAAACGAAAAGCAATGGTCTCAGGACAGATCCTTGCGGCACGACGATGGTTACCTCAACCCATTTTGAAGAGGCTCCTCTTAAACATAACTATGATACTGCTTTAAACTGCTCTATGAATGGGTCATATCACAGACCATCTTCACTACGTCCTCATCTGCACTACATCCTCGATACCACTGGCCTTTGGCCCGATATCGTAATATATCAAACGCATTTTTCCCAATGTTTCAGCTCAAAGGCTAATGTCAATACATTCTTATCTTCGAAACATCCGCGACACGACGGGTCTTTGACATCATTCATACAATTAGGTTGAAGGCCATTTTCACTACACCCTCAACACCAGCGACAGTACCACCTTCACTAGAGCCTCACCTTCATTATACCAGGAACAACACTGGCCTTTGCCCTGCTCCATCTTCACTAAACCCTCGACATCACTGGCCTTTTTATTTAGTGATAATTCTTCACTAAACTAGGTTTAGGATGGTATTACTGGGAAGGATAAGAATAAAAAAAGAAAGACTCAAATACAGTATCTGCCCTAGGAGGGGGCGGTTATAGATATGAGGAAAAAAGGTGACGAAGAATGAAGCACACACTGGATTCGAGACGAAACTGGAAGGCATCCTGGAATAAAATAAACTCAGTTTTGGAACAGCATCCCAAGTTTCAGGAAGAGGAGTGAATCGACTCCATCTTTTTCTCTTTTATGTTTACATGTAAGTCCATTCCAGCTTTGAAGAAAACTATCTGCAAATCAAACACGTAGTGATGCATTCTTGTTCGTCTAACAAGTGAATCGGCAGAGTGCGAGGAAATGTTTTCCTCTAACCGAGAAAAGCAAAAAGAAAGAAATTAAATTCACAGCTTGTGAGTAACTTAACAATGCACTGGTTACCTTCACAACTTTCGTAAGTTCATGGCCTGACCTTCCCACTGGCATTTTTTTCATTTCAAAATATATTTTTTCCTACTAGAGCTTCTGCGTATCAATTTTTTTTTCTCTCATCCTGTGCGAAAGTTGAAATGTCGAAAGAAATACAATTCCTTATTCATACGGAAACCAGCCGGGCCCCACCTCAACTCCCTCTCCCCCAGACCCCATGGCAAACTTTTTGAGACACGTGGAGAAGGACTAATAATTTGTAGCCTGTAAAAACTACTAACTCTTTGGAAGAACTATTAGATTAGCGTGGAACTACAGACAACAGGTCATTGCTACATCATTTAGTACTTTCTTGATATCGCTTCTCCAGAAAATGATTTCATAAGAAAGATCACCTGCATTTTACCTCAATAATGCTTATACTTTGTCTTTTTCAGGTTCTAAGTGCAGATTTTCGTGTAAAAGAACATCATCAACATACCTAACCCAAATTGCCTAAGAGGGTAAGATATCCTTTAGTAATTTTGTTTCAAAGCATTCCATGTAAAGATTACTTAATACTGGTGAAAGAGGGTTATCCATCGTCATACCAAATTTCTGAGCATAATATTCTCCATTAAACTGAAATACACAGTCTTTTATACGGAATTTTATGAATTCAATAAACACAAACTTTGAAACAGGTAAATCAAGATCATCCAAGACATCAACCAAATATTCTAAGAGGTCATCAACTGGAATTTTTGGGAACAGGGATGAAACATTAAAACTTACAAGTTTGAAATCACATATAAATTATTAAAAAGGTTAGTGTCCTTATTAAGCCTACAAGTTGGTAAGATATCAAATTTTAATATCATGAACAATGAATAATTAGTTAAAAAGCTTAAGGATATCCATATTGATTTTGATTTCAAACTGGTAAGTTTGAAATTTGGTATGGCGATGGGTAACCCTCTTTCACCAGTTTAAGTTTTCTTTACATGGAATTCTTTGAAACAAAATTACTAAAGGATATCTTACCCTCTAAGGCAATTTGGGTTAGGTATGTTGATGATGTTCTTTGTGTTTGGCCAACAAACGCAAATTTAAAAACATTTCTCCCTTTACTCAACAATTTAGTACCTTCTCTCAACTTTACTGTGGAAGTGGAAAATGATTGTATGTTATCACTTTTAGACTGCATGATCCATAGGGAGAGAAACACCTTTAAGTTTAGCATATACAGAAAACCTATCAATGTTTGTTCTTATATTCATTATCACTCAGCTCAACATGACACAGTTAAACTATCATCATTCCAGTCGATGTTCCTTAGGGTATTACGTATATGCAGTCCGGACTTTATTGACGATGAGTTTGAGAATACATATTCTATTGGATCGAAGTTAAAGTATCCTAGATCTTTCATTAATAAATCTCTTAAGTTGGCAAAAAAATCATTTTATAAAGTTAAATCCAAACCTCCCCTTGATACCAAGAATCTTTTAGTTCTCTCTTTTAGTGACAATTTTACATAACTTCCCACGTTAACAAAATCCTTTAATGTAAATGCAGTCTTCAACAATAACAATACTATAAAGAATATCTTAATTAAAAACTCACCAGAAAATTCTGCGGCCTGTGTTTACAGAATCCCTTGCAAAACCTAATGCTTTATGTCATGCAGACTGGTAAGGATCTTTACGTTAGACTTAAGCAACAAAAATTTAGTATAAATACAGGACAAGAATCAAATGCTTCGTTTAATCATGTTGAAAATTATGACCACTGTACTGATTGGAGTAACACTGATTCATTTATCAAATGTAACTCCCTTACCACGAGAAATATAATTGAATCTATTATTTATTGAATACACAAAAAATTGTAACATTAATTTTAGTGAAGTTCTATACAAACTTGACAGTTTGTCGTAGGTAAAATTTGTAAACAGTTCCCTTTCTTGTCCACATAATATAGATTTTATGACAGGCATGATGCCAGACCCGAGCACCACCGTCCGGTAACGCTTGCTTGCTAATGACGTCTTAGCTACGTCTCTTTCTTGCTATCAACTGAGTGTTTTATGTCTTCTATCTCATCCTTGTATCTCACTTGACGATGTGATCATTACACGAAAGTGCACTTGGGAACTTGTGTTTCATTTTCCTCGCAGTTATATGCATATGCTAAGTCACGCGCACTACTGTGACCTCTTGCAATAT
>JAYMFT010223434.1:0-11311 GCA_038088735.1 Panulirus argus | reverse complement strand
TCTCTCTCTCTCTCTCTCTCTCTCTCTCTCTCTCATGTTGAAAGTGCGGAGGAAATACAGAGCAGAATGTTTTAAAGGAGAAGAAGAAGAAGGAAAGAGTTAATGAGGGCAAGAGATTAAAAGTGGAAAGTTGAAAAGAATAGAGGTAGCACAATGGAGAAGGAGAGAGAGAGAGAGAGAGAGAGAGAGAGAGAGAGAGAGAGAGAGAGAGACCAGGTATAAATGTTCAAAGTGAAAAAAAAATAATAAAAAAATCCTATTGTGGAATCATAATTACAGATGGCGCAGTGCTCGAGAGGAATGTCGCTTCACCCGCCCTGAAACCTGCACCAGGTTATTACCGGCGGAAGGTGAGAGCGAGACATAGGAGAGATTCATACGTCCGCCAGCCACGGCTGACGACCCCAGAAATTTGCTGTGAACTCCTGGAATTTCCAGTAATGTAAGTAGTAGGAAGAGAAATTAAATTTCTGTCTCTCTAAAGATTCAGTAAATTCTGTGAACGTCTGTGTTCGGATTGGGAACTTGAGCTGCTGAGAGACGAATGAGATAATGAGATCCAGACGATGAGACATTGAGGGAGGCGAGAAGTAATGGGAGAAACCTTTTGAGAAATCCTTTAGCACAGAATCCCAGATGGAAGGTAGATTACGTTAAGAATAACATAATCCTTATTAATTTGACAGGAACGTGGATCAACTAGATGGTGAATGATGAGGCAAACGTAGATCATTATCAAACTTTACAAAGCACATAAAGTGTTACAATCAGACAAGGTGTGTGAAGTTGATTTACCCAATGAATCGGAAGGAAAGCTTTTGATGTCACAAAGAATTAAAAACGATAGAAAAAAAAAGTAATACATAGCATGGAACGGAGTCCAAAAGCTTAAATGATCATGAGTGTGCATAAAGCATTGACGAAAAGCTTTAACTTGAGATTGGACCTTCAGAAGCAGACGGAAGATATATGTAACACGTCCCAAGGAAAATAGTTAATCGTAATTGGTGTGCCCAAGTCAGCGGACCAATAACAGAAGACAAGGAGAAGACGGTTGGAAAAATGTTTAATCAGGATGACACGAGAAAGCCGTCGCAGTTACTGCGTTCACAGAAGCGGACAAAAGTAAGGCAATAAGGAGACTCATATCTCAGATGGCAGCGACAAGACCAATGATGTTATTGATAAGACGAAGTACAGACGAAAATAGCAAGGCAGGTGCTCGCAAAATGACGCGCTTCTCCACCATGTCCTCATTCCGAAGGATGCAAACCTCCGGTAAAACAGCGTTGACCAATCAGCTCGACACTAGACGTAATGAATGCATTTGAGAGAGGGCGATTTTCAGAATCACTTGAAACACTTGATTAATCACATTTATATAAGTGTTGGCTCGTATGGATCTGTATACCAGTTTAAAGTGCGTGAACCCAACTACTAGTTCACTGCAAGATTACAGAACTAGTGTAAGGAAGGGAATTGATACATAGAATACAGAAACAGAAACTACAGACGGTTCAGAAACACTAATAAAAACTGAGGGAATAGAACACCTGAAGTGTTATAAGACATCAAAAAGCTGCGACTGTACAGCCTTGAAGAAGAACAGACAGATATATGGTAACTTATATTCGTGGCTGTGGATGAAAAATGAACTTGAAGCCACACACGAGTGGATGAAAAATATGTAATATACAGCATGGAACAGAGTCCAAAAAAATAATGACTGAATCATCAAGTATTGCTGGGGATATAAGTAAAAGACGCCGTACAATTACATCCATGCGAGCGCCCGGCAAGGTGGTTAGCGAGGCCCTTCGGTGTTCCAGCGTTCCCCACGGGTCAGTACTGAATCCTTTTAAAGAGTATTTGACGTCGTGTTGGATAAAGCACCGAATCAGCTAGGAACTGGTAGCGACGAAAGAAACGTACGTAGTGGTGGAAGGCAACAGCACTGTGAATCAAGCAAGATATGCGGTGAGGGCTACGCGACAGCCCTGACTCTAATAAGACACCAGTTTCGTCGTCTGGTTCGTGCGGAGGTCGCATAATTATTACATGAATTGTTGTGAAGTTGGTGCATTGCACTGCATAAGTCTGCAGTCTTTCATACAGTTAATTTGTAGACCAGATGCAAAAAGTGAATACAGGTTTACCTTTTTGCGGTGCTTATCGCTGCGTTGATGTCCTTGACCGTACATAACTGGAACTTATTTGTTTGACCGTTGATATATTGATGCGTTGACGTCCTCGGTCGCATTTGGTGTAGCGTTGGTTTCCTTTTCCGAGCGAGGGCTGCTCCTCCCTGTCTGGGGGGGGGGGTGCTGAGGGGTGGGTTGGTTGGTGGTGGTGGTGGGTGGCGGCGTTGATGGTCTTGCGGCTGGTGATGAGGGCCAGTACACGTTGGTGCCCCGCTTGGTCTATACACACGAGCACACACACACCCCTCAGGAGCGCGACGGGGTCCACCTCACCCCCGCCGGGCGGCCGCCTCTCGTCCCTCGTTCGTCTGTCTGTCTCCCGAGACCCAGTGCTCGTACCACCTCCTCTTCCTCCTCCTCCTCCTCCTGCAGCGTCACCTTCTGCTGCCACACCTTCTGCCTCGACATCACGGTCCGGTTGTAGACGCCACAGCTGCCTACACACCACCGCCACGGCCGCTATGCTCTGATCCCGACACCGCTGTTGTCACTGCCGACCACTGCTCGTCACAGCTGCCGCCTTGCATGCCGGTACCTACCGTTACCACCGGATTAGTCACACCACTGAAGACACTGCCATCCACTGCTGTCACAACTGCCATGTATGCTCGCGCCACCACTGTGCCAGAAACATCAGTTATGCCATTGCCGCCACTGATGCTGCTTCCACAGCCACCGCACTCGCTTCTGCCGCCGTTGATGTAGCTTACCAACTGCTGCTGGCACGACCAGCACTGAATCCACTTCCACCACTGATCTGCCAGCACTTACCGCTACTTTTGCCATTACCATCACCACTGCCGCTACCATCACTCCTTGCCACTGTCATAACTACACTCACCACCACTACTGTTCCTGCCCACTGTTATAAATAAAAACCATATACCACCATTACCTGCATTGCCTTAGCGTCCTGTCAGCCGCACTTCTATCATCACTGCTGATGCAGCCAACACTATTTGCCAGCACCTCTACTGCCTCTGCAACCACAGCTGCCAACATCAGTCCCACTGCCACCACGACCACAACTACCAACACAGCCATCCATAACCACTCTTTCTACCAGGAACCACTAATATTACCAGTGGTGCTACTTCTTCTGTTTCTACCACTGCTATTAGCACAGCCTTCACTACAGCTGTTACCATAGCTGTGTTGTTGCTTTTTGCTTGTTTTTCCTACTTCTTCAGCAGCAACTACTACAACTATACTACTACAACTACTACTACTACTACCAGCATGAGACTACCATGACTGGATTACTAGCACTACCATTCTCCCACCGTGACCACTATCAACCATTACCAGTATCTTGTGCCCTTGTTCAGTGTTGGTTAAATCCCTTGAACACGACGGTGCAGCCCCTTGAACATGACGGGACGACCACTTGAGCAGACAGTACGCCCTTTGGATATGGTGGTGCGACCAAACTCCTAACCATAAGGGCCAGGCCAGCATAACCAAGGGCTGGACCGTCGTGCACTCCAGTGGTCCCAAGTGAACATTCATGGCATCCAGACTGGAACACTCACACACACACACACACACACACACAGAGTCATTGTTTGTCCAGGTTCTGGAAATCTGTCCTCTCACTTCCCAGGCTGCATGGACGAGGTACCCGTCCAGAGTCTACCAGATGATAGACACTACGAAGAATATTATCATTCCCACCACAGTTCACAGTGTTGAATCCGTAACAAGTGAGGATTATCACGCGTGTGTGGGTGTCGGGAATATGACGCGTGGAGGCAGGGTCATCACCGCTTCCGGACTGTGGGAAACTGTCAGTTGGCGGGTGTCAAGACGAGCGCCGTGGGTGAGGGAGTACACCAGTGTGGACGTTCACTGGTGAGGTGCGGCGGAGGAGCAGTCGACCCCGGACGACCGCGGGCAGTGGCTCGGGCAACGAACTACTTGCGAGAACGGTCACTGTGACGCAGCTAACTGGCGAGGAGGATATTCGCCGAGGAACAGTGAACTAGCGTGGATATTCGGAGGGGAAAAGTACACTAGCCTGGATATTCAGGGGAGAACAGTGAACTAGCGTGGATATTTAGTGCTGAAGCATTGAACTGGAGTGAATTTCACTGTAAAACAGTGAACTAGCGCGGATATTCAGTGTGAAAATGAACTAGCATGGACATTTAGTGTGAAACAGTGAACTAGCGTGGATTTTCAGTGTAAAACAGTGAACTGGCGTGGATACTGAATGTAGAAATGAATTATCGTGGATAATCAGTGTGGGACAGTGAATGAGAGCGGATATTCAGTGTGAAGCAGCGAACTAACGTGGATATTCAGTGAAGAATCAGCGACCTTGCGTGGATATCCAGTGTGAGATAGTGAACTAGCGCGGCCATTCACTGTGAGGCAGTGAACTTAGGAAAGATGGTCACTGTGAGGGAACGAACTAGCGAAGCAGAAGACCGCTGTGAAAGAGTTGACCAGCGAGGATGTTCGCTCTGAAGGATCGGACGAGTGAAGATGGCCGGTTGCAGGAGGGTGGCACAGACCCCGGCGGTGATGGCCGTGGTAGCCACAGTCGTGGCCACGAGTGTGGCCCGGGCCGCCCCCACCACCCGTATAGGTAAGACACCCCGAAGAAGAACCACCACCCTTGGAAGAGTTGGGCCGGTGGCTTGGATATTGGCTCCATTTGTTCTCAGGGCGTTGCCGGAGGCTCTGGTCTGTCAAGGGTGTTGCCTTCCGCTGTGTGTAGTTAGTACACGACACCCGACGCCGTGGTCTGGGTGTAGGAAGTTTTTTTTTTTTTTTTCCGTGTGTCTCCAGCAAGACATTCAGAGAATAGTTCCTTTAAATCATTAACGCTCATCACGGCTGAAGGTGGCTTCAGCTCTTTTAAGTGCAGCGTGCAGGCACGTTTGAGTCATGTGTGACGCACGCAATACTGGGCTTACACGCACACACACACACACACACACACACACACAGAGCTGGGTGTATAAGAGGCCAGTAGTGGATATGAATTGTGGTGGAGTAGAGAAAGACGGTTCCTGTTTTCTTCTTCTGAGAGATTTGCCTTTCCGAGAGGTGGCCACTTCATCGGGCATTATGGCCTCCATCCCTTAATCTTACGGTGTATCGAGTGGGAGGGAGTTACTTGCTTCCTCCACAGTGTGTTTTGATACCTCCACTGTGCACTACCAGTAGCAGTAGCCGCGTGGCCCTGTTGTTCAACCCGTCCCGTTTCCCTGTTCCTTGTGGAATAGATCAGATATTGTAGCATCATCCGTCACAGATGTTACACATAATTTTTCCCCTCTAATATTCCCCGGTCGTCGGATCTGAGTGTCAGGTTATTACCTTTAAGTGATCGATTTCTAGAAAAGAGCCCAAGATAAAGTGTCGCCATATCTGTTGTGCTGTTTGCTCCATCCCACGGCGTTTGTCTCGGTTTGTGTCGTTATAAAAGAGATTATATTCTCCGACCCACCGCCTTATAGCTGCTCAAGTTTCCTCGGAGTAAGTTCCACTTGGATAATGCGGGTCACAGGAGATCTGCACGTATATACGTTGCTTTTGCAGAGGACGCGTTTCTCGCAATTGCGCAGGGTGACCGCGATTGCATGCATGGTCTGGGGGAGGACATGTTCCCCTTGGCACCTAGGGTGACAGGAAGGGCGTGGTCACGGGAAGACCTGGTCCTTGCGGTGCCCAGGATGACAGGGAGGGTATGGTTGTGTGAAAGACCTGGTCCTCACTAGAGAGTATCAAGGGACAGAGGTCCTACAGCAATGACGTTCTCACGCGATGGTTCGCGTGATCGTCCTTGTATCTGGCGGAGTCCTGCAGTCTTCCGGGAGGTGCAGCTCCTCACCCAGACGGGGCGACGTTAGGATGCTAGCGTTAATTGTGGTCGGGGGGTTTTTAAGGTACCCTTCTGCAGGAAGGTAATGAATGAGTTTTAGAACCCAAAGTGAAGTAGTAAGTTCAAAGTACCTAGTTAGTGTGGTTGTTATTTTACCTGAAGTCCAAAATGTTGTTGGTGCGGACCAAAAATTGCAGGCAGTCGATGCACTTGAACTCATTGAGTTACACAAGTATAGGTGGACATGAGGCATGCATATATATATATATATATATATATATATATATATATATATATATATATATATATATCACATGCATCATGTACGAGAAGAGACTTTAACAGGTCAATAGCTTTATGTGCACGGTTAATAAATAACATTAATGAGGTTTCCGGACTCTGAAGATTCAGGTATAGAAATGCAATGCTTCTTAAGCACGTCAATGTCACTACAGTTATTGCGGAGTTATGACTACTTGAGGCATGAGGCCCTAAGATCGGTGGTGATACAGGGGCACTTTGCTACACAGTGCTGTATTGTGCGCTCACGCGCCACGTGACATGATTTACTCTGAGTAGTATCTGCTGTACGATCCCGTGGTGTGTGATACATATATAAATATCTCTATCCCATTCTCGTTCTAGCTACTGTAGTATCACAGTAATGTAATTGTTCCTTGTGGTGCGGATCAAGTGTGTGTGTGTGTGTGTGTGTGTGTAGTGTCCGTCCCGTCTCTTTCTTCATGAGGGGAAGAGCTACTTTGTCTCTCCCATCGAACAAGACATGATTTCTTATTTCCATTATTTCTTTAAGGTTTGGATTGTAATGCGTTTATGCCTTATTCTTTTTGCGTTCCTCGGGTGTGGACCGCCAGATGTTATCACTTCTTCCCCGTCTCCCTTGTACGTGGTAGTGCTTGGACCACCTTGCCGATTGTCCCACATCTTCGCATCCTCAGTGTCTGTCGTTGTTCCCTGCCACACTCTGCCACAGTCCTGCAGCTCAGGACGACGCGTCGTGGTTAATCACTCGCCTTTGGAGCTGCTGCTGGCTACGACAGCTTGGACTAACGTGTACTATAGCATACCCCGCCGTGCATTGTATTTCTTCCTGGTATCCCCCTTGTGTGAGTACAACCACCCACCCACATCCATTAGTAGTACAGACCACAACACAGAAGACGTATCACCAATGGTGATGACGTCAGACGAAAGGTCGTGCTGTGCAGATGATATATATATATATATATATATATATATATATATATATATATATATATATATATATATATATATATCAATCACCACCATCAGCAGTAGCTTTAGGTACGACGGAATGCGAGGAGGGTCCTCAATAGACTATATTCAGCTGCCAAGGTCACGACAAGAGCGAGAGCTTGGACGCAAGGGACCAGATTGCCCTCAGAGCCAACACAATTATCAACCAGCTAGCGCCGCTGCCCCATTCTGCAAGCTGCCGTTGTTGGGACCCACAGCAAAGCCGTAACGGGCTACTGGGGCTAAGAATTTTGGTATTCATGACCTCTACCTTGTGGGAGAGCCGTCGCAGTACCCTGCCCTGTGGGATATTGACCTCTTTATAACCAAAGTTCTCGACCCCTCTTCTCCTCATAGCCCCTACTCACAGCCCGAGTTGACGTTAAATGTCAGCAATGACTCCAGGCTATCACACTGTTACCATTACCAGTAGATATAATCTCTCAAATGTAATACACACAGACGCGTCCCTACAGCAGACAAGTGGCGCTGCTGGTGATGCTATGGTTGTGACAGGTTCTGACCGACGGCTCTCACGGTGAGCTGGGATACTCAAAAAAGTCAGCAATTTGGGTTTCGACACTCCAAATTGCTATTCTTATGGCCCCTTAAACATGTCAGTCACTCCAGGGTAGAGAATCTAATCGTAAGCGAGTCACTTTCTTCACATTAAACGCCCTTCAATAGGATTGTAAATTACTTGTGTTTGTAGCATGACACAAGTAATACGAAGTCACCCGTGATGGATTTAGAGTCCAGTTTCTCTGGATTCCTTCACATATCGGGCTCAGAGTGCGTGATAAGGCCGATGAAATGACAAAAAGTGATGCTTCAGAGGATGAAGTTGATTTACTCCCCTGGGTCTACATGCCAGTAACCTTAAAACATCCAAGAAAGAAAATGAACAAGATATCTTTTGAACTCAAGGCGAACGAATTCAGTACAAGCCGATCCATTCACAGTCATAATGCCATGCAAGACGGACCGTAGGTACGCTGACAGGATCATCAGACACCTGCCTGCCCCAGGTTGGGGTATAGGTACTCACGGGAGTCTTATTATCCCTCCTGTTGACAGTGAACAAGACCAAATGGCATAATTTGCCCTCAAGACTACCCACACACACACACACACTTGCAACATTATGTGCGGGACTGTCGTATAATTGGTGAAATTCCGTAACGATTCTTACCGAGCGTTACAAAGACGTTTAAACAATTATCGCAAATCTGTGCGATGCAAGTAGTTCACTAGTTACGTATCTTAATACTTAATTCAGTCACTGTTGCTCAGGTTCTGTAAACATTTCACGTACCTAATACTAGAAATTACTAGAAAAAAGAAACACATCCAGTACTACCCAATTCTTAGTTAGGCTATTCTCAAATTGTCATTCGTAAATATGCTTCATCAATCACTGAGGCGGTCCCCCAAGGCCCTAGACGCTTTTGTACACTTTTTGACCTCTTTTGAGCCACTGCTTACAGCATGGGCAGGAGTTCACAAAAGAAATGCCTTTCTTACGGCAAATATATATGTGTATATCAGAAAAGAAACGCGGGCTAGCTAACCCTATTCACGTAGCAGCCCACACATATGTGATGTGGGTATGACATACCAGGCATTCAGCAGTCTCTGAGTGTATACAAAGTTATGAAAATACAGATGAATATACATGTTGTATAGGTGGGCTGAGGACCTCTTGTACTCGGTACAACAGGTCTCCGCTGTACAGAAAAGTACGGTATTGGATGGTTCGCTACCCCTGTGGAGAGTGGAATAATACATGAACTGGGCCACAGAGGTAAGCCTGAAGGCTCGATGTATTCAGTTCATAAGACATACATGAATTACTTGATGGGTCAGTGGAAGGGGAAAGGAGCACTGGACAATAGCCACAAACGATGAGTAATGCCAGTACATCTGTATTCTTCAGAAAACGTTGGTTCATTGTTATATCCGCAAAGGTGGTACTTGTAAAGAATGAAAAGCTTACAGGACCTGAAAATAAGCAGTCGATTTAAAAATGATAATTCGTGATTCATCAATAGAATTCCTTATATATACGTGTATATATATATATATATATATATATATATATATATATATATATCATGTATGGTGTGTTTGATGGAGTTAAATGAGACTGTCTTGGAGAGGAACGAGTCTGCAGCCTAGCCTTAACATCCTTGTATCTCTTGGTGTCGTCAACTGATGGGTTTAGGAGTGGTCGCAGACCAAACACATCCAGCCCGTGGCGTGTCCCGGTCGTAAGAATGCCGGAGCCTTTTGGAATATTTACTGTGGGAGTTCCGGAGAATCAGCGTGTCTGAGGATTTACCACTGTTTGCTTGGTGGTGGTGTTCAGGGAAAGAGTAGCAGCGTTCCCTTACATAAACCACCGCTGGTTTCGCTTGCCGGAGCGACCACACGTATATCATTCCTCCGGCAGACCACCAGCACCCCAGCCCTGGTTTGACTGGCTGATTGACTGCAGGTAGAACTAATAATCATCAATCTTGATCTTTGACTTGGAGGGAGGGAGGGATTTGAAAGTGTTGACTTTGGGTGGGAGGGAGAGAGAAAGGCGGATTTTGAAGAGGTGTTAAAATATACAGGGTGGACTGACTTGGGTGGCGGATTCTTGGAAGTGCTCAAGAGGTTACGAAAATATCAGGAGGAATATAAAAGATCATGAGGGTCGTAAAGCTTCGGTTGCAATCACGAAGGCTCATTATCAGTCATTCAGCTGAATGTTTGTTCAATGTAAGGGAGAGTGAGTGAGTGGCGGAGGGGGAGGGAAGGTCTCAGCCATCCACCCCTTTGTGCGTACTGGAAGAATGTGTGGGTGCTGAAGGGGGGGTCACTGCATATCTCACACAGGGACCCGGCAACCTCAAGCCCTCCCGGCAGGCCTCAGACCCTCCCAGTCGCAGAGACTTGAGCAGATGCTGCTAGGTTGTTATTTTGATTTGATTTGTGTCGGGAAAACCCCCGGCAAATTTATTGTGCACCCCATACTCATCCTGTGAGCGGTAGCGCAGAAGGATTACAGGGGTCACAAAGGGTCTTAGTCAGACCCCAGTGGGTTGATATTACATGCATTACATAGTTACATAGCTTCATATGTTAAGTTCTACCTGCTAGATGAAAAAAGTGGATACAAACTTAATATTTTTGGTATCTTGTTATTAACAATAAGGTGTTGAGACAATTCTTGCAGGGTTTGTTTAGTTATATACTGATGCAAAACACTTCCTCGTCTATTCATGTTGCTGACACATTTCTACCCACACCCATCCATCCACCTGCTGTTGTTTTAACTCCAGCTTTTCCACATTTCATCCACCGTCCTCATCCACACGTCCTGCTTTCCTATCATCTCGTTCGACAAAATAATTATCCTCTCGTCCCCTCCTGTTGTATAGTCCGGCATACGTCCCTCCCGCTCTCGACTCCTGCCGGACCAGCGGTGTCCTGTACACGTCTTACGCCATAACAATACATCGGTTCCTCAGTGTGTATTCTTTACATTCCTCAAGAGCTTCACCCGCCTCTAGGGGCCCCACTCGGGCCCACCTGTCACTCTTCTGTGTCGATGTACAGCACCCACTGTACGCTCTATACTGGCCTCCTCCACCTACCCCCTAGACACGTGCCCTACACCTATACTCTCACGGAAATATTCTAAAACTTTGAAAATAAAGAACTTCAGTCCTTCCTTATAGCCTCTTTTGTCTAGACGCTGGCGCGCACACACACACACACATCTTCCTCCACCTACACACCTCCCTCCACCATATCCTATTATCTTCTCTTCGAAACATTTATCTGTTGTTTTTTCCAGATTCCCATTTTCTTTTTCTCTTCCTTCCCTCACACGAACTGTTATCCACTCTCATTGAAGTCTTTGGATTCCTCACATTCTCTCTTGACTTCCATCTTATCCTCAGTCTCTCTCTCTCTCTCTCTCTCTCTCTCTCTCTCTCTCTCTCTCTCT
>JAYMFT010223423.1:0-11312 GCA_038088735.1 Panulirus argus | reverse complement strand
TTTTGGCGACGAAACTTGGAAAACACGAGAAGATTGTACAAAAGTCAGTTTGTACGATTTTGCCACTCTAAGAAGTTAGTAAAGACGATTATTTAAGACGGTTATGACGATATGAACACATTGATACTAACAATTTCAGAAGTTTTGTAAATGTTCCTAGCAGTTTGTTAATATGACTTGAAAACCTAATGAAATCAGTCTGAAAAGTAACTCAAGAGGATCTGAAAAGTTGAATAGGACAACATATGAGATTAGTCATGACACTTTGTAAAGTTGGTTATAACGACGAAAGTTGTTGGAATAATCGAGACGATTTTTATCAAGGAAAGTTTTTATAATTTTGGCAGTACATAATGACACTGAAAAGTTAGTATCTTAACCGGTTGTAACGATGTAAACATACTGATAACGAAGAATTTAGAAGTTATGAAAACAGTCGTAGCAATTATGATGATATGACGAAAACCTAATGAAAACGATCTGAAAAGTAAGTCACAAAGATTTATAAAGTTGAAAATGATTTAAGATGTCTGTACGGACAACATATGAGGTTAGTCATGACAGTCTGTAAAGCTGGTTATGACGGAGACAGTTGGAATAATCGGGGAGACTGTATCGATGTAAGTTGGTTTGATTTTGGCAGTTGATAATCACACTCGGTGGAATTAGAAAAGACGGTGTTTTGAGTCGGTTATGACAATGTTAGCACACTGATAACAACAGTCGGAGAAGTTATGAAATGGTCGTTGCAGTTGTTTGATATGACTTGAGAACCTTATAAAAACGATCTAAAAAGTAAGTCAAGAGTATCTGAAAATTTCAATCTGAGGATGTGAGATGTTTATAAGGAAAATATATGACGTTACTCATGACAGTCTTTAGAGATGGTTATTAGACTTTAGTTGGTAGAGCAATCGAAAACATTTGGCAGTTGATAAAGACACTCTGAAATGTTAGTATAGACGATCAATGAAGTTGGTAATGACGATCTGACACACAAATAATGAAGATCTGTGGAGTTATGATGAAGGTCGTAGCAATTGTTTAATATGACTTAAAGACCTAATGAAAAAGGATGCGAAGAGTAATTGAAGATGATCTGAAAATTTGAATATGACAAATTGAGATGTTGATAGGGAAATCATATGACAGTCTGATAAGTTGGTTATGACGACGAAATTTGTGAGAATAATTGAGAAGATTATAGGGTTTTAATGATGACACTCTGAGAAGTTAGTAAAGATCTTTTTTGCCGGTTATGACGATCTAACACACTGATAACGACGATCTTAGAAGTTATGAAAACGAACAAAAGAGTTATGTTAATATAACTTGAGAACCTAATGAAACCGATCTGAAAAGTAACTGATTGAGACCTGAAAGGTTAAATGTAACGATTTCAGATGTCCATCAGGAAAACATATAAAATTATTCAGGACAGTTTCTAAAGTTTGTTTTGACAACGAAAGTGGAATACACGAGAAGATTGTATAGAAGTCAGTTTGAACGATTTCGGTAGTTAATGATGACACTGTAAGAGGTCAGTAAAGACGATTATTTAAGACGGTTATGACGATATATACACAACGATCTGAGAAGTTTTGAAAAAGTTCGTAGCAGTTTGTTAATATGTCTTGAAAACCTAATGAAATCAATCTGAAAAGTAACTCACGAGGATCTGAAAAGTTCAATAGGACGACATATGAGATTAGTCATGACAGTTTGTAAAGTTGGTTATAAAGACGAAAGTTGTTGGAATAATCGAGAAGATTGTACCAAGGAACGTTCTTATGATTTTGGCAGTACATAATGACACTTTGAGAAGATAGCAAAGTCAATCATTTAGACCGGTTGTAACGATGAAAATACACTGATAACGATTTTAGAAGTTATGAAACAAGCGTAGCAGTTATGTTCATATGACGAAAACCTAATGAAAACGATCTGAAAAATAAGTCAAGAGGATCTAAAAACTTCAGTATGACGATTTAGGATGTTTATAATGACAAAATATGAAGTTAGTCATGACAGTCTGTACAGTTGGTTACAACGACGAAATTTGTTAGATTAATCTAAAAGAAAATCGAGGTAGGTTACTATGATTATAGTGTTTTAATGATGACATTCTGAGAAGTTAGGAAATACGATCCTTTTACCGATTATGACGATCTAACACACTAATTACGTCGATCTTAGAAGACTTGAAAACGATCGTAGCAGTTATGTTGATATAACTTGAGAACCTAATGAAAACGATCTGAAAATGAACTCAAGAGGATCTGAAAAGTTGAATGCAAAGATATGAGATGTCTATAAGGATAACATATAAAGTCATTTATGACAGTTTTTAAAGTTTGCTTTGGCGACGAAAGTTGGAATACACGAGAAGATTGTATAGAAGTCAGTTTGTACGATTTTTGCACTAAGAAGTTAGTAAAGACAATCATTTAAGACGGTTATGACGATATGAACACACTGATACTAACGATCTGAGAAGCTTTGAAAATGTTCGTAACAGTTTCTTAATATGACTTGAAAACCTAATGAAAACAATCTGAAAAGTAACTCAAGAGGATCTGAAAAGATGAATAGGACAGCATATGAGATTAGTCATGACATTTTATAATGTTGGTTATAACGACAAAAGTTGTTAAAATAATCGAGAAGATTGTATCAAAGAAAATTCTTATAATTTTGGCAGTACATAATGACACTTTGAGTTTTTAGTAAAGTCGATCATTTAAACCGGTTATAACGATGTAAACTTATTGATAACGAAGATTTTAGAAGTTATGAAAACAGTCGTAGCAGTTATGTTCATATGACAAAAACCTAATGAAAGCGATCTGGTAAGTCAAGAAGATCCAAAAATTTGAATATGACGATTTGAGTTGTCTGTAAAGACAATATATGAAGTTACTCATGACAGTCTTTAAAGTTGGTTAATAGATGTTAGTTGTTAGAATAATCGAAAAGATTTGGCAGATGATGATGCAACTCTGAATAGTTAGTATATACGATCAATGAAGTTGGTTGTGACGATCTGACACACTGAAAACGAATATCTGAGAAATTATGATGTCGGTCGTAGCAGTTGTTTAATATGACTTAAAGACCTAATGATAAAGGATCTGAAAAGTAACTGAAGATGATCTCAAAATTTGAATATGACGAACTGAGATGTTTATAGGGATATCGTAAGACATTTTGAAAAGTTGGTTATGACGACGAAATTTGTTAGAATAATTGAGAAGACAATAAAAGCAGGTTAGTAAGATTATAGAATTTCAATGATGACACTCTTATAAGTTAGTACAGGCGATCTTTTTTGCCGGTTATGACGATTTAACACACTGATAACGACGATCTTAGAAGTTACGAAAACGATAAAAGGAGTTATGTTAATATAACTTGAGAATTTAATGAAACCGATCTGAAAAGTTATTCATGACAGTTTCTAAAGTTTGTTTTCACGACGAAAGTTGGAATACACGAGAAGATTGTAGAGAAGTCAGTTTTACGATTTTGGCAATTGATGATGACACTGTAAGAAGTTAGCATAGATAATCATTTAAGACGGTTAGGACGATATAAACACAACGATCTGAGAAGTCTTGAAAAAATTCGTAACAGTTTCTTAATATGACTTGAAAACCTAATGAGATCAACCTGAAAAGTAACTCAAGAGGATTTGAAAAGTTGAATAGTACAACATATGAGATTAGTCATGACAGTTTGTAAAGTTGGTTATAACGACGAAAGTTGTTGTAATAACTGAGACGATTGTATCAAGTAAAGTTCTTATGATTTTGGCTGTACATAATGACACATTGAGAAGTTAGTAAAGTCGATAATTTAACCCTGTTATAACGATATAAACACACTGATAACGAAGACTTTAGAAGTTATGAAAACAGTCGTAGCAGTCATATTGATATGACGACAACCTAATGAAAACGATCTGAAAAGTAAGTCAAGAAGATCTGAAAAGGAAGATGACGATGTGAGATGTCTTTAAGGAAAATATATACGGTTAGGTTTGTCACGACAGTCTGTAAAGTTGGTTATGACGAAGATAGTTGGAATAATCGGGGAGACTGTATCTGTATCTGTAAGTTGGTATGATTTTAGCAGTTAATAATGACACTCTGGGATTACTAAAAACGATATTTAGAATAGGTTATGACGTTGTTAACACACTAATAACAATAATCTGATATGCCTTGAAAACCTTATGAAAAGGATTTGAAAAGCAAGTCAAGAGGAACAGAAAATTTTAATATGATTTAAGATATTTCTAGGGACAATATATGAAGTTAGTCATGACAGTCTGCAAAAGTTGGTTATGTCGACGAAATTTGTCAGAATAATCGAGAATACAATCAAGGTAGGTTAGTATGATTATAGCGTATTAATGATGACATTCTCAGAAGTTAGTAAAGACGATCCTTTAAACTGGTTGTAATGATGTAAACACACAGACAACAAAGACTTTAGAAGCTATGAAACCAGTCGTAGAATTTATATTGATATGACGCAAACCTAACGAAAACAATCTGAAAATTAAGTCATAATGATCTGTGAAGTTGAATATGACGATATGAGGTGAATTTAAGGAAAACATATGAGATTAGTCACAACAGTCTGTAAAGTTGGTTATGACAAAGACAGTTGGAGTAATCGGGGAGACTGTATCGATGTAAGTTGGTATGGTTTTGCAGTTCATAATGACACTCTGTGGGATTAGGAAAGACGATCTTTTGAGTCGCTTATGACGATGTTAACACACTGATAACAACAATCTGAGAAGTTATGAAAATGGCCATAGCAGTTGTTTGATATGACTTGAAAACCTTATGAAAACGATCTGAAAAGTAAATCAAGAGGATCTGAAAATTCCAATATGACGCTTTGGGATGTTTATAAGGATAATATATGAAGATACTCATGACAGTCTTTAAAGCTGGTTATGAGACTTTAGTTGTTAGAATGACCGAAAACATTTGGCAGTTGATAAGGACACTCTGAAAGGTTAGTATGGACGATCAATGAAGTTGGTTATGACGATCTGACACACAAAAAAGAGAAGATCTTAGGAGTTGTGTTTACGGTCGTAGCAGTTGTTTAATATGACTTAAAGACCTAATGAAAAAAGATCTGAGAAATAACTGAAGATGATCTGAAAATTTGAATATGACGAATTGAGATGTTTATAAGGAAATCATATGACAGTCTGATAAGTTGTTTATAACGAACTAATTTGTTAGAATAACCGAGAAGATAATCAAATTAGGTTAGTATGATTTTAGGGATTTAATGATGACACTCTGTGAAGTTAGTAATGACGATCTTTTTTGTCGGTTATGACGATCTAACACGCTAATAACGACGATTCTAGAAGCTATGAAAATGATCATAGGAGTTATGGTAATATAACTTGAGAGCCTAATTAAACCAATCTGGAAAGTAACTCAAAAAGATCTGAAAAGTTGAATGTAACGATTTGAGATGTCCATAAGGAAAACATAGGAAGTTATTCATGACAGTTTCTAAAGTTTGTTTTGACGACGAAAGTTGGAATACACGAGAGGATTGTACAGAAATCAGTTTGAACGATTTTGGCAGTTGATGATGTCACTGTAAGAAGTTAGTAAACGCGATCATTTAAAACGGTTATGACGATATAAGCACACTGATACCAACGATCTGAGAGGTTTTGAAAATGTTCGTAGCAGTTTCTTAATATGATTTGAAAACCTAATGAAATCAATCTGAAAAGTATCAAGAGGATCTGAGAAGTTGAATAGGACAATATATGAGATTAGTAATGACAGTTTATAAAGCTGGTTATAACGACGAAAGTTGTTGGAATAATCGAAAAGATTGTATCAGGAAAAGTTCTTATGATTTTGGCAGTACTTAATGACACTTTGAGAAGTTAGTAAAGTCGATCATTTAATCCGGTTATAATGATGTAAACACACTGATAACGAATAGTTATAAAGATTTGTAAAATTGAATAAGACGATTTGAGAAGTCTGTAAGGACAACATATGAGGTTAGTCATGACAGTCTGTAAAGTTGGTTATAAAGAAGACAGTTGGAATAATCGGGGGGACTGTATCGATGTAAGTTGGTGAGATATTGGCAGTTGATGATGATACTCTCCGAGATTAGGAAAGACGATCTTTTGAGTCGGTTATGACGATAATAACACATTGATAAGTAAAATCTGAGAAGTTATAAAATGGTCATAGCAGTTATATGATATGAATTGAAAATTTTATGGAAACGATCTGAAAAGCAACTCAAGAGGATCTGAAAATTTCAATTTGACGACTTGAAATGCTTAATAAGAAAAATTATGAAGTTACTCATGACAGTCTTTAAAGTTGGTTATGAGAAGTTAGTTGTTACAATAATGGAAGAGATTTAGCAGTTGATAATGACACTCTAAAAAGTTAGTATAGACGTTTACTGAAGATGGTTATGACTATCTGACACAAAAAACGAAGATCTGAGGAGTTATGATGAAGGTCGTAGCAGTAGTTTAATATTACTTAAAGACCTGATGAAAAATGATCGGAAAAATAACTGAAGATGATCTGAAACTTCGAATATGACGAATTGCGATGTTAATAAGGAAATCATATGTCATTCTGATAAGTTGGTTATGACGACAAAATTTATTAGAATAATCGAGAAGACAATCAAAGTAGGTTATTATGATTGTAGTGTTTTAATGATGACACTCTGAGAAGTTAGTAAAGATGATCTTTTTTGCCGGTTATGACAATCAAACACACTGATAACAACGATCCTAGAAGATATGAAAATGATCGTAGCAGTTATGTTAATTTAACTTGAAAACCTAATGAAAAGGATCTGAAAAGTTTAATGTAACGATATGAGATGTCCATAAAGAAAACATGAAAATATTCATGACAGTTATTAAAGTTTGTTTTGGCGACGAAAGTTGGAATACACGAGAAGATTGTATAGAAGTCAGTTTGTACAATTTTGGCAATTGATGATGACACTGTAAGAAATTAGTAAACACGATCATTTAAGACGGTTATGACGATATTAACACACTGATACCAACGATTTGAGAAGTTTTGAAAATTTTCGTAGCAGTTTCTTAATAAGACTTGAAACCCTAATGAAAATAATCTGGGTAGTAACTTAAGAGGCTCTGAAAAGTTGAATATGACAACACATGATATTAGTCATGACAGTCTGTAAAGTTGGTTATAACTACGAAAGCTGTTGGAATAATCGAGAAGATTGTATCAAGGAAAGTTCTTATGATTTTGGCGGTAAATAATGACATTTTGAGAAATTAGTAAAGTCGATAATCTGAACCGGTTATAACGATTTTAGATGTTATGAAAACAGTCGTAGCAATTATGCTGACATGACGAAAACCTAATGAAAACGATATGAGAATCTATAAATTAAAATATGACGATTTGGGATGTTTATAATTATAGGAAAATATATGAAGTTAGTCATGACAGTCTGTAATGTTGGTTATAACGACGAAATTTGTTAGCATATTCGAGAAGACAATCGAAGTAGGTTAGTATGATTACAGTGTTTTAATGATAACATTTTGAGAAGTTAGTAAAGACGATCTTTTTTACGGTTATGACGATCTAACACACTAATTAAACGATGTGAACAGTAACTCAAGAGGATCTGTTAAGTTGAATGTAAGGAATTGAGATGTCTATGAGGATAACATATGAAATTATTCATGACAATAATTAAAGATCGTTTTGACTAAGAAAGTTGGAATACACGAGAAGATTGTATAGAAGTCAGTTTGTACAATTTTGGCACTCTAAGAAGCTGGTAAAGACGATCATTTAAGACGGTTATGATGACATGAACACAATGATACTAACGATCTGAGAAGTTTTGAAAGTGTTCGTAGCAGTTTCTTAATATGACTTGAAAACCTAATGACAACAATCTGAAAAGTAACTCAAGAGGATCTGAAAAGTCGAATAGGAAAACATATTAGTTTAGTCATGACAGTTTGTAAAGTTGGTTATAAAGACGAAAGTTGTTGGAATGATTGAGAAGATGGTATCAAGGAAAGTTCTTATGATTTTGGCAGTACATAATGACACTTTGAGAAGTTAATAGAGTCGATCATTTAAACTAGTTATAATAATATAAACAGAATGATAACGAGGATTTTAGAAGTTATGAAAACAGTAGTAGCTGTTATGTTCATATGACGAAAACCTAGTATAAACGATCTGGAAAGTAAGTCAAGAAGATCTGAAAAGTTGAATATGAAGATTTGAGATGTCTGTAAGGACAACATACGAAGTTAGTCATGATAGTCTTTAAAGTTGGTTATGACAAAATCAGTTGGAATAATCGGGGAGACTGTAACGATGTAGGTTGGTATGATTTTCGCAGTTGATAATGACACTCTGAAAGATTAGTGAAGATGATCTTTTGAGACGATTATGACTATGTTAACAAACTGATAACAGGAATCTGAGAAGTTGTGAAAATGGTCATAGCATTTGTCTGATATGACTTGAAAACCTTAAGAAAACGATCTGAAAAGTAGCTCAAGAGGATCTGAAAATTTCACTATGACGATTTGAGATGTTTATAAGGAAAATATATGAAGTTAGTCATGACAGTCTTGAAAGTTGGTTATGAGACGTTAGTTGTTAGAATAATCGAAAAGATTTGGAAGGTGATAATGACAGTCTGAAAAGTTAGTATAGACGACCAGTGAAGTTGGTTATGACGATCTGACACATTGAAAACAAAGATCTGAGAAATTATGATGATGATCGTAGCAGTGTTTGATATGACTTAAAAACCTAATGAAAAGGGATCTGAAAAGTAACTGAAGATGATCTGAAAATTTGAATATGATGAATTGAGATGTTTATAAGGAAATATGACATTCTGATAAACTGGTTATGACGAGGAAATTTGTTTGAATAATTGAGAAGACAATCAAAGTAGGTTAGTATAATTATAGGGTTTTAATGATGACACTCTGAGAAGTTAGAAAAGACGATCTTTTTTGCCAGTTATGACGATCTAACACACTGATAACGAAGATATTAGAAGTTATGAAAACGATAAAAGGAGTTATGTTAATATAATTTGAGAACCTAATAAAACCGATCTGAAAAGTTAAAAGTAACGATTTATGATGTCCATCAGGAAAACATAAAGTTATTCATGAAAGTTACTAAAGTATGTTTTAACGACGAAAGTTGGAATACACGAGAAGATTGTATAGTAGATAGTTTGTACGATTTTGGCAGTTGATGATAACACTGTAAGAAGTTATTAAAGACGATCATTTAAGACGGTTATGACGATATAAACACACTGATACCAACGATCTGAGAGGTTTTGAAAAGTTCGTTGCAGTTTCTTAATATGACTTGAAAATCTAATGAAAACAATCAGATAAGTAATTCAAGAGGATCTGAAAAGTTGAATAGGACAACATATGAGATTAATCGAGAAGATTGTATCAAGGAAAGTTCTTATGATTTTGGCAGTACATAATGACATTTAGAGAAGTTAGTATAGTCGATCATTTAAACCGGTTTTAACAATGTAAATAAATTGATTAGGAAGATTTTAGAAGTAATGAAAACAGTCGTAGCAGTTATGTTGATATGACGCAAACCTAATGTAAACGATCTGAAAAGTAAGTCAAGAAGATTTGAAAAGTTGAATATGACGATTTGAGATGTCTATAAGGACAACATATGAGGTTTGTCATGACAGTCTGTAATGTTGGTTATGACGAAGACAGTTGGAAAAATCAGGGAGACTGTATCCATGTAAGTTGGTATGATTTTGGCAGATGATAATGAAACTCTGAAAGATTAGTAAAGATGATCTTTTAAGACAGTGATGACGATGTTAACACACTGATAACAACAATCTAAGAAGTTACGAAAATGGTCATAGCAGTTGCTTGATATGACTTGTAAAGTTGATTATAACAAAAAACGTTACTGGAATAATCGAGAAGATTGTATCAAGGAAAGTTCGTATGATTTTTGCAGTACATAATGACACTGAGAAGTTAGTAGAGTCGATCATTTAAACCGGTTATAAAGATGAAACACTCTGATACGGAAGATTTTAGAAGTTATGAAAACAGTCGTAGCAGTTATGTTAATTTAACAAGAAACAAATGAAAACGATCTGAAAAATGAGTCAAGAAGATCTGAAAAGCTGAATATGACGATCTGAGATGTCTGTAAGGACAACTTATGAGGATAGTCATGACAGTATGTAAAGTTGGTTATGACGAAGATAGTTGAAATAATCGGGGAGACTGTATCTCTGTAAGTTGGTATGATTTTGGCAGTTGATAATTGCACTCTGTGGGATTAGTAAAAACGATCTTTAGAATCGTTTATGACGATGTTAACACATTGATGATAATAATAGTCTGAGAAGTTATGAAAATGGTCACTGCAGTTGTTTGCTATGACTTGAAAACCTTATGAAAACTATCTGAAAAGTAAGTCAAGAAGAAGAGAAAATTTTAATTAGAGGATTTAAGATGTTCATAGGGAAAATATATAAAGTTAGTCATGCCAGTCTGTAAATTTGGTTATGATGACGAAATTTGTTAGAATAATCGAGAAGACAATCGAAGTAGGTTAGTATGATTATAGCATTTCAATGATGACATTCTGAGAAGATAATAAAGACTATCATTTTTACGGATAATTAGGATCTAGCACACTAATTACGACGATCTTAGAGGATTTGAAAACGATCGTAGCACTTATATTAATATTACTTGAGAACCTAATGAAAACGATCTGAAAAGTAACTCAAGAGGATCTGAAAAGTTTAATGTAAGGATATGAGATGTCTATAAGGAAAGCATATGAAGTTATTCATGACAGTTTTTAAAGATTATTTTGGCGACGAAAGTTGGAATACACGAGAAGATTACATAGAAGTCAGTTTGTACAACTTTGACATTTTAAGAATTAGTAAAGACGATCATATACGACGGTTATGACGATATAAACACACTGTTGCTAACAGTCTCACAAGTTTTGAAAATGTTCGAAGCAGTTTCTTAATAGGATTTGAAAACCTAATGAATATAATCTGATTAGTAACTCAAGAGGATCTGAAAAGTTGAATAGGAAAACATATGAAATTAGTCATGACAGTTTGTAATGTTGGTTATAACGACGATAGTTATTTTTTTTTATGTTGAAGGCTCCAGTCACGGACAAAAGTCCACATCAAGGCTGGGCCCTAATTGAAATATAGAGAGA
>JAYMFT010223413.1:0-11312 GCA_038088735.1 Panulirus argus | reverse complement strand
TACCGTCGTGCTCAAGGGTCGTACCGTCGTGCTCAAGGGTCGTACCGTCGTGCTCAAGGGTCGTACCGTCGTGCTCACGAATCATCTCATCGCGTTCAAAGGGTTGTACCGTCATGCTTATAGAACTGCACCGTCTTACTCAGATATTGTACCGTCACACTCAAGTACCGCACCTTCGTGCTCGAGGGCCTGTACCGTCTTCCACGAAGGCCGTACCGTCGTAGTTAGTCCAGGATTAGCACCTTTGTGCTCAAGGATCCTACCTCTAGCGTTGCGTAGCATTCCGATGCTCTACGGCCGGGTAAAAAAAAAAAAAAATGACGCGCAAATCAACCCTTCTAAATAATAATTTCCTGTCGCCATGTGTACCTAAGACGCGGAGCGTCGCCGTCCGGTAGGGTCGTGTTCTATATCCGCCCTCTTTGCCTGCTGCAAGTCTGGTGATCAAATCTAAATACATAACTCACTGTATCTGCTCCCTGATTGGCTGCCTGCCGGGCCGGGCCGGGCCGAGTCCCCCGCGCACTGTCATTGGTCCATAACTTTGTTTACACTAAGTGGGATTATTTTTGTCGTTATTTCTAAAGGGATGAAAATTTATCGATTGTTATTCGATTATTTCCCGGTGCGCCAACATTGTTCTTCATATGAACAACTGGGGGGGGGGGGGACAGTCTAATGACTTTTGTTATATTTTAACATCTGGACCCGCTTCGTTTAACATATCTTTTAACCACATCTCCATTATTTACAAATGTTATCCTGTTTTCTCATTTACTGAAAATTATCATCATATTTCCCACATTTACCAATAACCATATTTACTACTTTAACATTACTTTTCAGTGCTGGTTTATAGTCACATTTCACCACCTCAGCGTAGAAAGGGACTTAACACACACAGAGCTCCACGGTTGATCTGATACGTGGTTGATTGATTTCTACCACCAGTTGATGGAAAGTTAATGAAGATGGGAGACACAGTGGCCGGTGGCCTCAATATGGCTATCTGGCAGGAAACAAGATTTATGTGTGTGTGTGTGTGTCCAGAGGAAGTCAACAAAGATGGCGCCTCTGTCAAGAGAAACGAGTTACAGTGAGAGGTTAAATGGCAATACAGTTGCCCACTACAGAAGACAGAAGAATAAGGGGAGGCTTGATCATAATCTTGAAAAACCAACTTGTCAGTGTCGATAGTGTGGATAGGTTCTTTGAGAGATCGTAGAGCGAGAGGCCATTACAGACTATAACGTGAAATCAATCAAGAGACTCGTCGAGAGAGATAGTGAAGAAGTGCTTCCATTGCATCAGAGATAAAAGATGACTCGCTAGGGTTAAGCGATGAGACTGTGGGTGATGAGAAGATACAATAGTTTAAAAAAGAAAAAAGTTTACTGATAGTAAAGATATCTTTGAACCATTGGGCTCCATGGGTGTAAAACTATCTCCTCTCCCCTCCCCCCTCTCCCCCATACTGTACAAATAGATAATTATCGATAGATAATTACACTCACATTCCCTCATTTTCTCAACTCATGCTCATCTCCTCTCTCACAACACACTCCCTTCTTCCACACGCGAATTTTCTCATTCTCTCACACTTTATCCTCCACCTCTCCCAGATTGTACCTCACTTTCATACACTGTATCAGAGATAACTCCCCAACACTCATTGCTACCCCTCTCTCACACTACCCCTCCCCCTTCTCTCAACCTACCCCCCCCCTCTCGCTCACACTACCCCTCCTCTCTCATACTACCCCCCTCTCACAGTGTACCCGGCAGTAAGCAATGATACTCCTACTCGAGGACAAGACAAGCCTATAAACCCTGACCTCTCTTGACCTGACGGTTCTTACAACCGACCAGGCCCCTCTGCTCGACCTTGGCCGGAGACGCCAGACCCTGCGGGAGAGACCATGTACTGCCGGCGATAATACGTACGAAGTTCAGCCCCTTCAGGCAACACTCCCGAGGATAATTCTCAAGGGGCCTTATGCAGAGCGCTCCCTCCCGTAGCCTGTCGTTTTTGATGGCTCGGTCCAGATGGACAGTAGTAGTCTCCTCCTCTCCCTTTCGCCCTCCTTTCCTCCCTGCCACTCTCCCTGTCTTCCTCTCACCTCTTCTTTCCCTTCTTCTTCCACAAAGGGACACCCTGTACAGCCCCCTGCCAACACCAAGCACACAGCCCCCTGCCAACACAACGTACACAGGTCTCCTGGCAATACTAGGTACACAGACCCTGCCAACACTGCGTATATATAGCCCTCCTGCCAACACCAGGTACACAAACCCCTGCCCACACTAGGTACACAGTTCCCTTCCAACACTAGGTGCACATTCTCTGGCAACAGTAGCTACACACCCCCTGCCAACACTCGGTACACTGTCCCTGCCAACAGTTAGTACACAACTCCTGCCAACACTACCTGGGCATTACCCCTTCACCTACATTACCCCACCTTCCCCTTAATACCATAAGTAAGGCACCTTGCCCCAAACCTCACCTAACCCAGTGTGCACACACTTTACTTTCACACGCCTCCCCTCTACTCTTTTCTTCCTCACACTCTCCCCTCCCCTCTTCCTCAAATTCCTCCTCTCCCCACTCTTCCTCACACTTCCCTCTCCCCTCTTCCTCACACCCCAGGTCTCACCTACATTACTTACTTATTGATTATCGGAGTTCTCAATCATACGAAATTCACTTATCCGAATATTCAACCGGTCTCGTTCACACTTATCTAGATTTCCGGTCATTTTATTAACTGAATTCTTACCTATCATGATTTATCTTTATTCATATCAGTTAGTAATCTCTTAATTTATGTCATCCTGGTATATAAGAATTCGAACCTTTGTTTTATTATCTTCTCTTTATTAGGATATCGAGTCATCTGAATATTTCATATCTCCACCATCTCGTCATTTATTTTTCTGAAATATTCAATCTCTTGATAAGAAATATTCTTTCTTTTCCCCCTCTCCACTAATGCTCTGTTGTCCCACTTTCTTCCACTACCACAAAACAGACTCACTGGGATCCAGTGGTCTGTTGGTCTCCACTTTCATTTGTATTTTCTCCCTTGCGAGTCGTACACAAGGCACCTGAGTGGTTCGAACGGCAACCGGCCTGAAAAGAATTTTACTATCCTTCTCTTCACACAGACTCAGGGGTGGATAACATTCTCAGGATGGACGCCAGCTTTAAGACGGACACGATCAAGTGTTTCTGGTAATATTCTCTCGCTCGCTGGCATCTTGCAAGACAGTGGAACGAACGAGTTGGGCAATAAAACTGATTACTCGCCTTCAATGCAAACGCCCATGCCACCCACGCACGCCCTCGCCCACACGCTCGAAAACGCACCCAACTGTGACCTGACACTTGACAGGTCTAAATGATATCCTAATTAAACCCCTGGGCTGACAACTCGAGTATGAAGGTCTCTCCTAAATCGCGTCTCGCGTCATAAGAACCTGAGAGTGAATACCATAATTCCCCTTTAATATATCGTCATTTAATAATCAGCATAGAAAACGAGCTGACGTAAAAACCCGGCCTCTGTTGTTTTCACTTTTAAACAAGGCAACTGGTAACTTATTTTCTTTATAAACACAACCATCAGACCGTCTCTTTAAAGGTGGAAAGCTTGTAGGGAAGAGGGAAAGACGAGAGACAGAAGGGGGGAATTCCACAGCTTCGACTCACGATGGAAGAAGGAGAGATCATAACGGTCAATCCTCGTATGGTGGACTTGTTTGTATGATGTGCTCATTACTGTCTACTTCCAGGGTAAATGATTTAATGATATCCTTATAATCATGATATCCTGTAAATACAATTTTTTCGTCTTTCTTTTTCCTCCGTTTTACTCATCTTTGTTGATTTCTTTCACATATCTTTCATTTTCCTATGGCTTCCTTCATTATACCTGATCTGTTTCTACTCTTTCTTCACGTTATCTTTCCATTTGCATTTCTTCCTTCTATCACACTTTCCTACCTAACCTTTTCTTCTTTTTTTAACATCCCAAATTATCTTTCTCTCCTCCCCTTCTTCTCTCAGTCCTCTTCTCCCCCTCTTCCCTCTCCCTCGAGACTCTCCCACTTTCTCTCTCTCTCTCTATCTCTCTCACACACACACTCACGAAGCCTTGAGGGCGCGCCAGGTAGCATGCTCAGGAGGAATCCATCTTGTTCACAGTTTACTGGTGTCGGGAGATGAGTCATGGCCCGTGATGTTTGGGTTCTATGCAATGAGCCAAAACTCGCCTCATTTACTCTCCACCATCCAGACCAACAGATACAATTATCTAAGTAAAAAACGAAGAAATTTTATATAAGAATTGATGTTTTATGGAACTATTATAAACCCAAATTCTAAAATTATTATTTCAAATTTACATAGTTACATCCGGTTTTTTGAATCGTGTAAAAATCTCTTCGTTCCCATTTTCTTTAATATTGATTTTAAATACAAAGAACCATTTTTCTATCTCTGCCATTAACGGCCAAGAAGATTATCAGAACAACAGATTGAAATGATAAAGGTCGACAATGTACAAACACACGCAACAGAATTTTCCACGACTTTCCCAGTGTCAAAACAGAGTTGGTGTCTATCAGTTTGAAATACAAAATCCGCGAGATTAATTAAGAGAAGGTAAAACTGCAATAAACAGCTGTGAAAATAACAACACAACGGTGACACCTTTAGTGATGGCTGGCTAAAGGTCTGTGCCAAGAGCAGGGAAAATGCAAATGATTCAGGGAAATCTAATCGAGTTATGTATCGGGTTTGGGAATAATAATGTATAATATATCGTAGAGTAAGGAGCGTAAATATTAACAAGGAATATAGATAACAGATAAGAGCAATTTAATCGGTGATATAAACAAGTACGGGGCATTATATCCTTTAGTAGAATAACGAATAAAAAGTACCACATCCAACTGATAAATAACAAGTAAAGAGTGATATATTCGAGGATGAGAATGATAAGTACAGAGTAAAATATATCCGAAGGTGTAAATAGCATTGGAAGGGATATACCTAGTGTTTGCTAAGTAAGGTCTGCTGTTGATATCATTTCATGTCTTGCTAAAGTTTAGTCATCACGTCTGGGAAACTCTGGAGAAATCCTGTTTGGTAGCTCTTGATGTATCAAAGTCTTTTGACAGAGAATGGAGTCAGGGTCTCTCATCTTCAGCCTCCAAACTCCCCACTTTTAGTTTCCCTCCCTAATTCTATCTTTCGTAACTGTTGATGGAATAAAACCACTCATTTTTTTCCTATCAATAACACTGTCCCTCCTCAGGGTTCTCTTCTGTCTCCTACACTCTTTCTCTTGTTTATCAACGATTTCCTCTCTTCACCAGGTAACCCAATGCACTCATGAGATGATGACTCAACCAACGCTCCATCTTCACTTGCTCGCGATCTGCGTCTCGTCTCGTCTCGACCTCCTCTATAAACTCAGAATTGGGAAGGATTTCGCATAAGTGAGGTAGACATAACCAGGTCAAGTGTGAAACCACTGAAATCTAGTTTGTGAATTACTGTATCTCTAGAACCACTCGCAACTTTTCCATCTCTCTCGTTGATTCTGTAAAAGTACATGGTGTGACTGTAACGCATAACCTGTCTTGGAAAACACCTCACATCACAGAAATAGCTTAAGTCTGCCTCTAAGAAACTGGGGGTTCATTTCAGATGCCGTCAGTTCTTGTCTTCTGAACAAGTGCCCCCATTACATGTCAACTTCCACTCTGCCACCCTTCCACACCCTCTTCTCCCTACTTCGTCACGCCCTTCGACACCGTCCTACCCTACCTTATGACCACTCTTGGACAACCACCCTCCCTTATCTTGCGACAACTACAATTCCTTCATTTTCTAACTCTCCCTATCCTCAACCTCCCTTATAACACCCACGACCACCCTCCCTTCCTCCCTCCCTCCCTATCTTGTGCGTGTACACACACCTCTTCGACACCCGCTTCTTCCCTCCCGTGGCCACCCTCCTCATACACGGAGCCGCGCTCGAGGGTCGTACCAGCAGCAGCAGCAGCGTCGTCTTCCTCAGGCCCGCCGGGCCGGGCCCCACCCACACCATTGGCCACAGATCCGTATCGCGACATGTCGTCCCTCAGTCGTCACCGCGGTAGCTGTAGGGTAGCAGGCAGTCATTGGTCACCAGACGCGACCACTGGCAAACTCCCTTCGCACAAAACCAACCACCCAACCCTCCACCACCCAGCGGCCCCTCTCAAATACCACCCTGGTATTTACAGAGACGTTTAGCCCGGGACTTGCACAATACCAGGAGCTACCGGGGAGCCCCTGTTGAGCTCCCTCAGGGGGAGAATACAGGGCTGTTTTTGTCCTGTGGATGGTGTAGGGGGAAAGCTGTGAGGCTTGGGCGGCGCGCGGCGCGGAGCGGCGGGTCCAGTCCTGCCCGCGGGTATGTGATTGGTCACAAGTCGCTCATGCCTACACACGATCAAATCTTTATCATTAATCACTTTTCTCCCCCATTATACAGCATGCGCCACCCACCACATTAACACGGGACCACTCGTATAACATTCTAAAGCGTTGTTAAATCACACGGTACGTAATAGCTCTTCTCAAATTTATGGGGTCAGAATAAGTAAATGTTTGATAAAGAGGGGAGGTGGCAATGTTTGAGGATGTTGTCACAGCCGAGACTCGAGGTATGAAAACACAAGCACATGATTTCCCCCCATTACTCCCCAGCTGATCTATAATTACTGAGTTATTAGAAGCTCTTTCTCGTGTTTTATGATCAGTGCCGTTCCTCAGGGCCCGTAAGAGACTTTTCGAAGTTCTTATAATGTTTCGTCCGGGGCTGTGCTCTCTCTCTCTCTCTCTGTCTCTCTTTGACCTGCTTTTTATCTTCGTGTTAGAGACGCGTCTCAATTTGGTGATCATATCCGCATTCGCCAGGGTGGTCTTGCGGTGTGTGTTCAGGGGTACGGAGGAGGGCGCCCAGGGAAGAGGGAGTCCTGGTGTTCGGCAGTGTCTTGTGGTGTTTAGAGATGAGTTCAGAGTGGGTGCAGGAACGGACTGTGATTTTCAAGAGAGCGTTTTTTTTTTTTCTTTAGCCTTCAAGAGCGAGTTGATCTTCTCGCGTTCGAGGGCGGATTCTGGTGTTCAGAAGGAATTACAGGTGCTTGAGAATGGGTTCCAGTGTTCTACATGGGCTCTCGTGGATAAGACTAGGTCTTGGTGCTCATGAATTTGTTTTACTGCTCTAAGGTGGGTTCTTGTGTTGAAGGTGGGTTCTTTTTATTCAACAGTTGATTCTGGGGCTCAAGAATGGGTCCTAGCGTTTAAGAGTGGGATCTGTTGATCTTGGGGATGGGGGGGGGGGGGAGTTCTGGTGCCCCAGGGTCGTTTCTGGTGCACAAGAGTGGGTTCTCGTGTTTAGAAGTGGGTTTCGGTGTTCAAGTATGGGTTCTGGCTTCCCACGGTGGGTTGTGATTTGTCCTAAATAACTATCATAGAAGAGTGTACTTCGCAATATTACCACACACACACACACACTCCTTTTCACTCCACACCCGCCCCCCCCCCTCCCTTACCCGCGACGCCACCCACCAGCGCTCCCCACAAGTGTCTATCGAGACCGCCTCACTATCTATCAGCCACTAATGACCCACACGTATCTATCATCACAATTTACACTTGATCTCTGAGTGGCTGCGAGATTCACGTGTTTGTGTCTCTTGAACAAGATGTCAAAAATTAGCATTAGAAAAGAAAGACGTATTAACGTCCTGAGCACGACGATACGACCCTTGAGCACGACGGTACGACCCTTGAGCAAGAGGTACGACCCTTAAGCACGAAGGCACGACCCTTAGGTATGCTGTCCTGACCTTAGACCTGACCCATAATACCCCCTATGGACACTTTCGACAAATAACTAACTTGATATTTCTAGCAGACCATATGGTCTCTCCCACAAATCTCGACAACAAAGACCATACCGGCGGAAACTAAGCGAACCATCAACACAGTCACGTACCCGTCAGTGCATTCTACACTGCGCTTGATGAGTTGATTTACATCTACGTGTATTTCTGTAAAGTCTACTGGCGCCAAATTAATCAACATCTTATGTCTCCATCCCCCTCTCTTTATTCCCTCTTTATCTGTTTATGGCCTGAACTGACGAAATAGATGAAAGAAGAAAACATTCTATCTCTGATTTGGTAGGTCTGAGAGACCAGGACCTTAGATTCTGTTGGTACCACACGAGCCCCCCAAAGAATGTGTACCGCAAGCACCTTCACGGGAAAAAAAAAACATCCTGGGGAAACTCCCTCTCTCCCTCCCTCCTATCATGTTTCCGACTGCCATTTAGAGTGGAGTAACTGCGGCTCGGGAGAGGAGATCGCGTAGGTATTTGTTGAAACAGAAGAGGCCGAGCCAGAAGTAACCCCCCCCCCCCCTCAGTACGCCGCCCTCCTCCTCCTCCTCCTCCTCCTCCTCCTCCTCCTCTCCTTCTCCGATGCGGCCGTATCAGAAATCAGCCATGATACGTGCCGCGTGTGGATATTGCGACATTTCCTCCCTCTCTCGTGTACGTGTAGGTCGCTCGCCTGCGACGGGGGAAACTACTACAAAGGACCTTGAAGCACAACTCGGTAGGGGTCAGATTCTAGCTTGTCGTTATGGGGAAATATCGAACGTAAGAGATAGCGTTAGATAATGCAGGAATGGGGCCCGACGGCCCCCCCTCCCCTCCTTCTCTGCTGCTGCCCTGCGATTGTAGGTGAACCGTGAATTACGATCCTATTGCACGACCGGTACTTAGACCTCAGTGCCTTCGACTATGAATTGCTTTCCTTAGTGCCGACTCTGGTGTGTTTTCTTAAAGAGATTAAGACGTTTATTGCCGGCCAGACATATTCATGAAGATAATCTCATAATCTGGAGGTTTACTTTTGATATAATTACTACGAACTTTGGTCACTTTTTAAGTATTTGTTTTGAAGCTGTTGCTTTTGTAGAGTAAACAAAAGCAGCGTTGAGATGAACCCCCCTTTTTTTTCCCCCCCCCAGAAGCAACAACACGTCTCGGGTCATCCTCCAACCGCCAGCAAAAACCACAGAGACTAATCACTAGATGAAAGCTCTCTCTCTCTCTCTCTCTCTCTCTCTCTCTCTCTCTCTCTGTGTTCACTTGTTTGTTTGTTTGTTTTTTGCTTGCTTGCTTGCTTGCATGTTTGTTTGCATGTATGCTTTTTGTTTGTTTGTTTATCTGTTTGCATGTTTGTATGTTTGTTTGTTTGTTTGTGTGTGTGTGTGTGTGTGTGTTTGTTTGTTTGTGTGTGTGTGTGTGTGTGTGTGTGTGTGTGTGTGTGTGTGTGTGTAAACGATTTAAGTTATTTTTCATAGTTTTAGACGCCTTTACATTCCGTATATTGCCTGAGCTGACACTGAGATCGAGCGTATCAGTCTGGCGAGGTTCAGCCTCTGGTGTCAACACATCAGCATCAGGACGGAGGGAGGGACCATCCGCTCCTCCTGCGGGTCGTGGGGGGAGCATCAGCCAGCCAGGGGTGACGGCGGGGTACTTCGCCCCGCTGGTGTTGTCAGTAGCGTCATTTTCCAGCGACGCGACACGCGTCCTGAACATCCCGCTGACAATAACGCGACTTGGATGCGACCAACGCCGGGGCCGGTGTCGTGACCGAACGCAGACGTCATGTAACCTGACGTAACGTGCCGGATTAGGGGCAGGTAGGAGGCAGACCCTGGCCTTCACAACCCGTGTCGGTCTCACGCAAACCCAAGATCGTCTAATAATGCCTGCACGACCCACCGTAATGGACGTGGTGGCCACGCCGACAAAGTTCTCGAAGACTGACGTGATTTTTGAAGCCACTTGAGTGTCCCATTCTGCGTGTCGTGCTTTCATGTGTTCTCTGCGTCATCTCAGTCTCTGTTCAATTTGCTTCTTACCCTAACACACTCTCCTCGTCCCGCCTCACTTGCTTCACCGCACACCCATTATCCGGCCTCATCGTCTCCAGCGTCCTTATCTTCCTCGCTTCACCCTAGATTCACACTGCTGTACTTTAGCCTCTTCTTACTTCACCCCCAGCCATCTCTTGCCTCAGCACCTCCTCCTCAGCTTCACTTGCTATCACCGTCTTGTCAGTTCGCCTGTGATGCCTTACCTTTTCTCATTCCCTCCCACTTCCCTCCTCCCGTCACCAACAAAGTGATCAATAAACAATTTTGTGTGAGTGAATGAACCCTGGTTATAATGAGTTGCCTCTTATCAGGGAGCAGCACGTGGCACTTTTCATAATTCGTCTGTGAACGTTGCCAACAGTATATTTATATATAACTACCTTCCTGTCTATTATCATTACTCCACCCACCACGTTCCAGTGGTGGATTAGGTACATACAGCTTTTGAAATAATTCACACACACTTTCAGCCAAGGCTCACTGTCTTGGAGGCCCACCGAGCTGAAGTGAAACATGAACTTCCACACTCGGTATCAGAGGAGTTTCTTAAATGTTCAGTCTAGACGCCTTGGTGATCCGTCAGGTGAGACCGATCACACACGCTCCATACGAAGAATGTTTTTGTTGCATCCGTTCACCCGTCACTCTCGCAACTTTTTCCTCTCCAATATCCCAACATGAACAGAAATGTATGCACCGAACAAATATGCGAAACTCATCATCAGTCTTCCAGTGAATGTTACTGTATGCGCTCCAAGGAAATTTCTGGGCGAAGAAAGTTATATACCAGATGTTCACAACGTGCCAGTAGGAATGCTCAAATAAGCACCTCTGTGTAAATGTAGGCCGACACAAAGCGGCGGTTCAGCGAGTTTAATAACGGCAAGGCACTCTACCCTGTGGGCAGGCGGCCCTGGCTGTACAGAACGGTCACATTACCACCCGAGGAATGAAAAGACTTGGTGGAAACTTTAATCAAGCTTTGATAACACCTGCATCTGTGATGCTATGGATATTCATATCTTAAGGACTCACAGCAAGATGGTGAGTATTGTTACTCATCGACCGTTCATTAAGGCGGCCTGCGGCCCTCATGGGGTTACTGTAGCTCACCTCAACCAACAATATTGATCCACTAACACCAGGATTCTCCTGCGGGCTTCATTTTCTTATCCAGTTAATGACAATGCACCGCATATAGTGACCTTTCCATTTCCTCTACCTATATCTGTATATATATATATATATATATATATATATATATGAATGTGAATAAGAGCAAGGTTATTAGTTTCAG
>JAYMFT010223402.1:0-11313 GCA_038088735.1 Panulirus argus | reverse complement strand
TCTCTTTTCTCTTTCACTAACAACTTTACTTCTTCATCCCACCACTTACTACCCTTCCTAATCTGCCCACCTCCCAATTTATCATGCCACATGCATCTCTTGCAGATTAAATCACTGCCTCCCTGAAAACATCCCATTCCTCAGCCACTCCCCTCACTTCACTTACTTTTACCTTTTGCCATTCTACACTCACTTCTCCTGATATTTCTTCACACAAGTCTCCTTTCGAAGCTCACTCACTCTTACCACTCCTCTCTCTCTCTCTCTATATATATTATATATATATATATATATATATATATATATACCACGGGTCAGGATCAAACCCTGGGCAGGGCACCTGGCTACCTTAGCCACACAGAGGCTGAAAGACACACTAAATTTCTAGTGTTTTCCCGTGTGTCCCAACCCCATCTCAGTGGGAGTAGCGTGGCTTTAATCTACCGCAGTTCCGATGGTGTGAAAAATACATCATGTGGACAGACAAATGTATATATACCACGGGTAAGGATCGAACCCTGAGCAGGGCACCTGGCTACCTCGGCCAGACAGAGGTTAAAAGACACTCACACTAGATTTCTCACTAGATTTCTAGTGTTTATCCATGTGTCCCAACCTCATCTTGGTGGGGGTAGCATGTCTTTAATCTACCTCGGCTCCGATGGTGTGACAAGTATGTCATATGGACAGGCGAATGTATATATACCACGGGTCGGGATCAAATCCTGGGCAGGGAACCTGGCTACCTCAGCCATGGGGAAGTTAAAAGACACACACACTAGATTTCTAGTGTTTTCCCATGTGTCCCAACCCCATCTCAGTGAGGGTAGCGTGGCTTTAATGTACCGCGGCTCCGATGATGTGACAAACATGTCGAATGGACAGACGAACGTATATATACCACTGGTTGGGATCGAACCCAGGGCAGGGCCCCTGGCTAACTCAGCCACGCGGAGGTTAAGAAACAAACGCACTAGATTTCTAGCATTTTCCCATGAGTCCCAACCTCATCTAGGTGGGGATAACGTGGCTTTAATCTACCGCGGCTTCGATGGTGTGACAAATATGTTGAACGTACAGACGAATGTATATATATCATGGGTCGGGATCGAATCCTGGACAGGGCACCTGGTTACCTCGGCAACGCAGAGGTTAAAAGACAAACACACTAGATTTCTAGCGTTTTTGTGTCCAAACCTAATCTTGAAGGGGGTAGCATGGCTATAATCTACCGCTGCTCCAATGGTGTGACAAATATGTCGAATGAACTGACGAATGTATATATACCACGGGTCAGGATCGAACCCTGGGCAGGGCGCCTGGCTACCTCAGCAACGCGGAGGTTAAAAGACACACACACACACTAGATTTCTAGTGTTTTCCCGTGTGTCCCAACCTCATCTCGGTAGGGATAGCATGGCTTTAATCCACCTCGGCTCTGAAAAATATGTCGAATAGAGAGACAAATGTATATATTCTACGGATCGGCATCGAACCCTGGGCAGGGCACCTGTCTACCTCGGCCATGCGGAGGTTAAAAGGCACACACACTAGATTTCTAGTGTTTTTCCGTGAGTCCCAACCTCATCTTTGTGGGGGTAGCGTGGCTTTAATCTACCTAGGCTCCGATGGTGTGAGAAATATGTCGAATGGATAGACAAATGAATATATACCATGGATAAGCATCAAACTCTGGGCAGGGCACCTGGCTACCTCAGCAACGCGGAGGTAAAAGACACACACACTAGATTTCTAGTGTTTTCCCATGTGTGCCAACCTCATGTCAGTGGGGGTAGCGTGACTTTAATCTACCTCGGCTCCACTGGTGTGACAAATATGTCGAATGGACAGATGAATGTATACATATATCACGGGTCGGGATCGAACCCAGGGCAGGGTGCCTGGCTACCTCGGCCACGTGGAGATTAAATGACATGCACACTAGATTTCTAGTGTTTTCCCATGTGTCCCAACCTCATCTCTCTGGGGGTAGCATGGCTTTAATCTACCTCGACTCCTATGGTGTGAAAAATATGTAGAATGGACACAAAAATGTATATATACCAAGGGTTGGCATCGAACCCCAGGCAGGGTGCCTGGCTACCTCGGCCATGCGGAAGTTAAAAGGCACACACACTAGATTTCTAGTGTTTTCTCGTACGTTTCAACCTCATCTCGGTGGGGGTAGCGTAGCTTTAATCTACCGAAGCTCCGATGGTGTGCCAAATATGTCGAATGGACAGACAAATGTATATACCCCACGGGTCGCGATCGAACCCTGGGCAGGGCGCCTGGCTACCTCGGCCAAGCGGAGGTTAAAAGACACACAAACTAGATTTCTAGTGTTTTCCTGTGTCCCAAACTATCTCACTGGGAATAGCATGGCTTTACTCTACCGCAGCTTCGATGGTGTGACAAATATGAAGAAAGGACAGTTGAATGCATATATACCACAGGTTGGGATCGAAACCTGGGCAGGGTGCCTGGCAACCTCAGCCACATGGACGTTAAAAGACACACACACTAGGTTTCTAGTGTTTTTCCGTGTGTCCCAACTTCTCGGCGGGGGTAACGTGGCTTTCATCTAACGTGGATTCCATGGTGTGACAAACATGTCGAACGGACAGATGAATGTATATATACCACAGGTCGGGATTGAACCCTGGGCAGGGTGCCTGGCTACCTCGGCCACACGGAGGTTAAAAAACACACGCACTAGATTTCTAGTGTTTTCCCGTGTCTCCCAACCTAATCTCAGTGGGGGTAGCGTGGCTTTAATCTACCGCAGCTTCAATGGTGTGACATATATGTCGAATGGACAGATGAATGTATATATACCACAGGTCGGGATTGAACCCTGGGCAGGGCGCCTGGCTACCTCAGCCATGTGGAGGTTAAAAGAAACACACACTAGATTTCTAGTGTTTTCCTGTGTGTCCAAACCTCATCTCAGTAAAGGTAATGTGGCTTTATTCTACCACAGCTCCAATGACGTGACAAATACGTCGAATGGAAAAATGAATGTATATATAACCATGAGTCGGGATCGAAACCTGGGCAGGGTGCCTGGCTACCTCAGCCATGCAGAGGTTAAAAGACACACACTAGATTTCTAGTGTTTTCCCATGTGTCCCAACCTCACTTTGGTGGGGGTAGCATGGCTTTAATCTACCTCGGCTCCGATGGTGTGAAAAATGTCGAATGGACAGAAGAATGTACATATACCATGGGTCGGGATCAAACCCTAGGCAGGGTGCCTGGCTACCTCGGCTATGCGGAATTTAAAAGACACACACACTAGACTTCTAGTGTTTTCCCGTGAGTCCCAACCTCATGTGGGTGGGGGTAGCGTGGCTTTAATCTACCTAGGCTCCGATGGTGTGACAAATATGTCGAATAGACAGACGAATGTATATATATACCACAGGTCAGGATCAAACCCTAGGCAAGGCGCCTGGCTACCTCAGCAACACGGAGGTTAAAAGACAGACACAATAGATTTCTAGTGTTTTCCCGTGCGTCCCAACCTTATATTGGTGGCAGTAGCGTGGCTTTAATCTACCTTGGCTCCAATGGTGTGAAAAATATGGCGAATGGAGACGAATGTATATATACCAAGGGTCAGGATCGAACCTTGGGCAAGGCACCTGGCTACCTCGGCCACGTGGATGTTAAAAGACACACATCCTAGATTTCTTGTGTTTTCCCGTGTGTCCCAACCTCATCTTGGTGGGGGTATCCTGGCTTTAATCTACCTTGGCTCCGATAGTGTGTAAAATATGTCGAATGGACAGACAAATGTATATATACTACAGATCGGCATCAAACCCTGGACAGGGCGCCTGGCTACCTTGGCCGCACGGAGGTTAAAAGGCACACAAACTAGATTTCTAGTGTTTTACCGTGTGTCCCAACATTCTCTCGGTGGGGGTAGCATGGCTTTAATCTATCTTGGCTCTGATGGTGTGACAAATATGTCGAATGGACAGACAAATGTATATGTATTACGGATCAGAATCGAACCCTGGGCAGGGCGCCTGGCTACCTCGGCCACGAGGAGGTTAAAAGGCACACAAATTAGATTTCTAGTGTTTTTCCGTGTGTCGCAACATCTTCTCGGTGGGGGTAGCACGGCTTTGATCTACCTCGGCTCCGATGGTGTGACAAATATGTCGAAAGGACAGACGATTGTATATATACCACTGGTCAAAATTGAACCCTTGGCAGGGCGCCTGGCTACCTCGGCCACACGAAGGTTAAAAGACACACTCACTAGATTTCTAGTGTTTTCCCGTGTGTCCCAACCTCATTTCAGTGGGGGTAGCGTGGCTTTAATCTACCACAGCTCCAATGGTGTGCCAAATATGTCAAATGGACAGACAAATGTATATATACCGAGGGTCGGGATCGAACCCTGGGCAGGACGCCTGCCTACCTCAGCCACACAGAGATTAAAAGACACACACATTAGATTTCTAGCGTTTTCTCGTGTGTCCCAACCCTATCTCGGTGGGGTAGCCTGGCTTTAATTTACCGTGGCTCCAATGGTGTGGCAAATACGTTGAATGTACAGACAAATGTATATATACCACGTGTCAGCATCGAACCCTGGGTAGGGCGCCAGGCTACCTCGGCCACACGGAGGATAAAAGACACACACACTAGATTTCTAGTGCTTTTCCGTGTATCCCAACTTCATCTCAGTGGGGGTAGTGTGGCTTTAATATAGCGCAGCTCTAATGGTGTGCCAAATATGTCGAATGGACAGAAGAATGTATATATACCGCATGTTGGGATCGAACCCTGGGCAGGGCACCTGGCTACCTCGGCCATGCAGAGATTAAAAGAAACACACACTAGATTTCTAGTGTTTTCCCGTGTGTCCGAACCTCATCTTGGTGGGGGTAGCATGGCTTTAATCTACCACGGCTCTGATGGTGTGCCAAACATGTCGAACAGAAAGATGAATGTATATATACCACGGGTCGGGATCAAACCCTGAGCATGGCGCCAGGCTACCTCGGCCACGTGGAGGTTAAAAGACATATACACTAGATTTCTAGTGTTTTCACGTGTGTCCCAACCTCATTTCGGTGGGGGTAGCATGGCTTTAATCTACCACGGCTTCGATGGTGTGACAAATATGTAGAATGGACAGATGAATGTATATATACCACAGGTCGGGATCAAACCCTTGGCAATGCGCTTGGCTACCTTGGCCACGTGGAGGTTAAAAGACGAAGACACTAGATTTCTAATGTTTTTCCGTGTGTCCCAACCTCTTTTCGGTGGGGGTAGTGTGGCTTTAATCTACCATGGCTCCAATGGTGTGACAAATATGTCGAATGGATAGATGAATGTATATATACCACAGGTCGGGATCGAACCCTGGGCAGGACGCCTGCCTACCTCAGCCATGCAGATGTTAAAAGACATACACACTAGATTTCTAGTGTTTTCCCGTGTGTCCCAACCTCACCTCGGTGGGGGTAGCATGGCTTTAATCTACCGCGGCTCCGATGGTGTGCTAAATATGTCAAATGGACAGACGAATGTATATATACCACAGGTCGGGATCAAACCCTGGGCAGGATGCCTGGCTACCTCGGCCACGCGGGAGTTACAAGACACACACACTAGATTTCTGGTGTTTTGCCGTGAGTCCCAACCTCATCTCAGTGGGGGTAGCGTGGCTTTAATCTACTGCGGCTCTGATGGTGTGACAAATATGACGAATGGACAGACAAATGCATATATACCACAGATTGGGATCAAAACCTGAGCAGGGCGCCTGGCTACCTCAGCCACATGGAGGTTAAAAGACACACACTAGATTTCTAGTTGTTTTACACGTGTCCCAACCTCGTCTGGGTGGGGGTAGCGTGGCTTTAATCTACCGCGGCTCCAATGGTGTGCCAAATATGTTGAATGGACAGATGAATGTATATATGCCATGGGTTGCAATCGAACCCTGGGCAGGGCACCTGGCTACCTCGGCCACGCAGAGGGTAAAAGACACACACACAAGATTTCTAGTGTTTTCCCGTGTGTCCCAACCTCATCTCGGTGGGGGTAGCATGGCTTTAATCTACCACGGCTCCAATGGTGTGACAAATATGTAGAATGTATAGACGAATGTATATATACCACGGGAGGCATCGAACCCTGGGAAGGGGGCCTGGCTACCTCAGCCACACGGAGGTTAAAAGACACCCACACTAGATTTCTAGTGTTTTCCCGTGTGTCCCAACTTCATGTCAGTAGGGGTAATGTGGCTTTAATCTACCGCAGCTCTGATGGTGTGCCAAACATGTCGAATGGACAGAGGAATGTATATATACCACGGGTCGGGATCAAACCCTGGGCAGGGAGCCTGGCTACCTTGTCCATGCAGAGGTTAAAAGACACACACACTAGATTTCTAGTGTTTTCCTGTGTGTACGAACCTCATCTCGGTGGGGGTAGCATGGCTTTAATGTACTGCGGCTCTGATGGTGTGCTAAATATGTCAAATGGACAGACAAATGTAAATATACCACGGGTCGGGATTGAACCCTGGGCATGGTGCCTGGCTACCTCGGCCATGCAGAAGTTACAAAACACACACACTAGATTTCTGGTGTTTTTTCGTGTGTCCCAACCTCATCTCGGTGGGGGTAGCGTGGCTTTAATCTGCTGCAGCTCCGAAGGTGTGACAAATATGTTGAATGGACAGACGAATGTATATATACCACGGGTTGGGATCGAACCCTGGGCAGGGCGCCTGGCTGCCTCGGCCACATGGCGGTTAAAAGAAACAATAGATTTCTAGTGTTTTCCATTGTGTCCCAACCTCATCTCGGTGGGTGAAGCATGGCTTTAATCTACTGCGACTAAGATGGTGTGACAAATATGTTGAATGGACAGACGATTGTATATATACCACAAGTCGGGATTGAGCCCTGGGCAGGGCGCCTGGCTACCTCGGACACATGGATGTTAAAAGACACACAAACTAGATTTCTAGTGTTTTGCTGTGTGTCCCAACCTCACCTTGGTGGGGTTGGGACAAACGGGAAAACACTAGAAATCATGTGTGTGTGTCTTTTATCCTCCGTGTGGCCTAGATAGCCAGGTGCCTTACCCAGAGTTCAATCCCGACCTGTGGTATATATACATTTGTCTGTCCGTTCGACATATTTGTCAAACCATCCGAGCCAAGGTAGATTAAAGCCATGCTACCCCTACTGAGATGAGGTTGGGACACAATGGAAAATACTAGAAACCTAGTGTGTGTGTCTTTTAACTTCTGCCTGGCCGAGGTAGCAAAGGCACCCTGCCCAGGGTTTGATCCCGACCCGTGGTATACATACATTCGTCTGTCTATTTGACATATTTGTCACACCATTGGAGCCACTGTAGATTAAAGCCATGCTACCCCCATCAAGATCAGGTTGGGACAAACGGGAAAACACTAGAAATCTAGTGTGAGTGTCTTTTAACCTCTGCGTGGCCAAGGTAGCCAGGCGCCCTGCCCAGGGATCGATCCCGACCCGTGGTATATATACATCTGTCTGCACTTTTGACATATTTGTCACACCATTGGAGCCGTGGTAGATTTAAAGCCATGCTACCTCCACCGAGATGAGGTTGGGACACACAGGAAAATACTAGAAATCTAGTGTGTGAGTCTTTTAACCTCCATGTGGCCGAGGTAGTCAGGTGCCCTGCCCAGGGTTCGATCCCAACCGTGGTATATGTACAATCGTCTGTCCATTCAACATATTTGTCCCAACATCAGAGCTGCCGTAGATTAAAGCCACGCTACCCCCACCGAGATGAGGTTGGAACACACGAGAAAACACTAGAAAACTAGTGTGTCTTTTAATCTCCACGTGGCTGAGGTAGCCAGGCACCCTGCCCAGGGTTCGATCCCGATCCGAGGTATATATACATTCGTCTATCCATTCAACATATTTGTCACATTGGAGCAGCGGTAGATTAAAGCCATGCTACACCAACAGAGATGAGGTTGGGACACACGGGAAAACACTAAAAATCTAGTGTATGTGTCTTTTAACCTCCGCGTGGCCTAGGTAGCCAGGCGCCCTGCCCAGGGTTCAATCCCGACCCGTGGTATATGTATATTCATCTGTCCACTCGACATATTTTTCACACCATCGGAGCTGTGGTAGATTAAAGCCATGCTACCCCCACCGAGAAAAGGTTGGGACACATGGGAAAACAATAGAAATCTAGTGTGTGTGTCTTTTAACCTCAGCATGGACAATATAGTCATGTGCCCTGCCCAGGGTTCGATCCCGACCCGTAGTATATATACATTCATCTGTCCATTAGACATATTTGTCACACCATTGGAGCCACGATAGATTAAAGCCACGCTACCCCCACCGAGATGAAGTTGGGACACACTGGAAAACACTAGAAATCTAGTGTGTGTGTCTTTTATCCTCTGCGAGGCCGAGGTAGGCAGGCACCCTGCCCTGGGTTCAATCCTGACCCATGGTATATATACATTCATCTGTCCATACGACATTTATCACACCAGCAGAACTTCGGTAGATTAAAGCCACGCTTCCCTCACTGAGATGAGGTTGGGACACACAAGAAAACACTAGAAATCTAGTGTGTGTGTCTTTTAACCTCCGTGATGCTGAAGTAGCCAGGCGTTTTGCCCAGGGTTCAATCCCGACCTGTGATATATATATATATATATATTCGTTTGTCCATTTGACATATTTGTCACAGCATCGGAGCTGCGGTAGATTAATGCCACGCTAACCCCACCGAGATGCAGTTGGGACACACAGGAAAACACTAGAAATCTAGTGTGTGTTTTTTCTTTAACCTCTGCGTGGCCGAGGTAGCCAGGCACCTTGCCCAGGGTTCGATGCCAACCCTTGGTATATATACATTCGTCTGTCCATTCGACATATCTGTCACACCATCGGAGCTGCGGTAGATTAAAGCCATGCTACCCTCTACCGAGATGAGGTTGGGACACACGGGAAAACATTAGAAATCTAGTGTGTGTGTCTTTTAACCTCCGTGTGGCCGAGGTAGCCAGGCGCCTTGCCTAGGGTTCGATCCCGACTCATGGTATATATACAATTGTCTGTCCATTCGATGTGTTTGTCTCACTATTGGATCTGTGGTAGATTAAAGCTAAGCTAACCCCACCAAGATGAGGTTGGGACACAAGGGAAAACACTAGAAATCTAGTGCGTGTCTTTAAACTCCATGTGACCGAGGTAGCCAGGCGCCCTGCCCAGTGTTTGATCTCGACCAGTGGTATATCTGCATTTGTCTGTCCATTCGACATATTTGTCACACCATCAAAGCCACGGTAGATTTAAACCACGCTACCCCCACTAAGATGAGGTTGGGACACACTGGAAAACACTAGAAATCTAGTGTGTGCATCTTTTAACCTCCGCGTGGGCGAGGTAGCCAGGCGCCCTGCCCAGGTTTTGATCCTGACCCGTGGTATATATTCATTTGTCTGTCCATTCGACATATTTGTCACACCATCATAGCCGTGATAGATTACAGCCACGCCACCCCCACTGAGATGAGGTTGGGACACATGGGAAAACACTAGAAATCTAGTGTGTGTGTCTTTTAACCTCCGCGTGGCTGAGGTAGTCAGGTGCCCTGCCCAGGGTTTGATCCCGACCTGTGGTATATATACATTCGTCTGTCCATTCGACATATTTGTTACACTATTGGAGCCGCAGTAGATTGAAGCCACTCTGCCCCCACTGAGAGGAGGTTGGGACACACTGGAAAACACTAGAAATCTTGTGTGTGTGCCTTTTAACCTCTGTGTGGCCGAGGTAGCCAGGTGACCTGCCCAAGGTTCGATCCCGACCCATGGTATATATACATCCTTCTGTCCATTCGACATATGTCACACCATCGGAGCTGCGGTATATTAAAGCCATGCTACACCCACAGAATTGAGGTTGGGACACAAGGGATAACACTAGAAATCTAGTGTATGTGTCTTTTAACCTCCACATGGCCGAGGTAGCCAGGCGCCTTGCCCAGGGTTCGATCCCGACCTGTGGTATATATATATTCGTCTGTCCATTCGACGTATTGGTTACACCATTATATCTGCGGTAGATTAAAGCCACGCTAACCCCACCGAGATGAGGTTGAGACACACGGGAAAACACTAGAAATCTAGTGTGTGTGTCATTTAACCTCCACGTGGCCGAGCTAGCCAGGCACCCTGCCCAGGGTTCAATCCCGACCCATGGTATATCTACATTCATCTGTCCATTCGACATATCTGTCACACCATCGGAGCTGCGGTAGATTAAAGCCACACTACCCCCGCTGAGATGAGATTGGGACACACTGGAAAACACTAGATACCTAGTGTACGTGTCTTTTAATCTCCGCATGGCCGAGGTATCCAGGTGTCCTGCCCAGGGTTTGATCCCAACCCGTGGTATATATACATTCGTCTGTCCATTCGACATTTTTGTCACACCATCGGAGCCGCGGTACATTAAAGCCACGCTACCCCTACCGAAATGAGGTTGGGACACACGGGAAAACACTAGAAATCTAGTGTGTGTGTCTTTTAACCTCCCCATGGCCGAGGTAGCCAGGTGCCCTGCCCAGGGTTTGATCCCGACCCGTGGTATATATACATTCGTCTGTCCATTCGACATATTTGTCACACCATCAGAGCCACGGTAGATTAAAGCCATGCTACCCCCACCAAGATGAGGTTGGGAAACACTGGAAAATACTTGAAATCTAGTGTGTCTGCCTTTTAACCTCCACATGGCCAAGGTAGCTATGCGACCTGCCCAAGGTTCGATCCCGACCCCTGGTATATGTACATTTGTCTGTCTATTTGACATATTTGTCACACCATCAGAGCCGAGGTAGATTAAAGCCACGCTACTCCCAATGAGATGAGGTTGGGAAACACGGGAAAACAGTAGAATCTAGTGTGTTTGTCTTTTAACCTCCATGCGGCCGAGGTAGCCAGGTACCCTGCCCAGGGTTTGATTCCAACCCATGATATATATACATTCGTCCGTCCATTCGATATATATATAATATTTTTTCTTTTTAAGACTCCACTCACGGACAAAAGTCCACATCAAGGCCGGGCCCTAATTGAAAAATAGAAAGAATTGAAAAGGGGTAAAATACATAGGGAAAGTATTTACAAATTTTTGAGAAAGTGAAAAACATGTCTCTTGAAATGAGTCAGGTCATAGTTACTGGGAAAGACATGAGAAGGTAGAGAGTTCCAGAGCTTCGACGTGTAGGGAAAGAAGCAGTTAT
>JAYMFT010223391.1:0-11313 GCA_038088735.1 Panulirus argus | reverse complement strand
ATATATATATATTCTACCTCCGTATTCCCCGCGTGTCGTAGAAGGTTACAATAGTGGGCGTGAACGGGGGGCTGGAAACCCTCCCTTTCTCGTATATCAATTTCTAAAGAAGGAAGCAGAAGGAGTCAAGAGGGACTGTTTATCCTCGTCGATAGATCAAATTGGGGTGTCTGAATGTGTGTGGATGTATCCAAGATGAGAAGAGAGGTGAGGAAGGTAGTATGTTTGAGGAAAGAAACCTGGATGTTCTGGCCTTGAGTGAAATGAATCTCAAGGGTAAAGGGGAAGAATGGGTTGGAAAGGTCTTATGAGTAAAGTCAGGTGTTGATGAGAGGACAAAAGCTAAGAAAGGAGTAGCATTATTCCTGAAACAGGAGTTTTGGGAGTGTGCGATAGAGCGAAAGGAAGAAAATTCTTGATTGATTTGGGTAAAACTGAAACGGACGGCTCTACCCTGCCCTACAAGAAACAGAATCACCATCCCCTGCGTTAGCGAGGTAGCGCCAAGAAATTGACGAAAAAAGGCCACGTCCGCTCACACTCACTCTCCGACTGTCATGTGTAATGCACCGACACCACGGCTCCCTATCTACATCCAAGCCCCACAGACCTGTCCATGGTTTACCCCAGACGTTTCACATGCCTGGTTCAGTCCATTGACAGCGCGTTGACCCCAGGATACAACATCGTTACCAAATCACTTTATTCTGCACACGCCATTCACCCTCCTGCATGTTCAGGTCTTCCACCTCCAGTTTGGTTTCCCACTTCTCCTTGATCCCTCCACCTCTGACTCATATATCCTCTTTGTCAACCTTTCCTCACTCATTCTCTCCATATTTCCAAACCATTTCAACACACTCTCTTCTGCTATCTCTACCACACTCTTTTCATTACCACACATCTCTCTTACCCTTACATTACTTACTCGATCAAACCATCTCATACCATATACTGTCCTTAAACATTTCATTTCCAACACATCCACCCTCCTCTGTACAACTCTATCTATAGCCCATGCCTTGCATCCACATAATATTGTTGGAACTACTATTCCTTCAAATATATATACATATACATATATTTACTTTCCTTGCCTGATGATAGAATTAGGAACAAGTAAATGAATCCTAGAGAAAAAACTCCTTCTCTTGCTTCTGCCTGTAATTTTAGAGAGTAGTAATGTTGGAGGGAAGGATTTCGGGATATCCTGTCCCCATTCTTCTCCTGCAATGGCATGTATCTGACACATGGGTAACATTCTTTCTCTCCTATCCTTAGGGGTATCAACCATAACTGTATATTTACTTCATACATTTCTTTACTTAGAGAAACCATCTCTTTTGCTGTGAGCCATTAATTTTCCACTTCACGTTACACTGTATGCCCCAACTTTTGTCCACTCTTAATACTTCAAACCTGTTGCCTTTAAGCTCACACTAATTGAGCTGGCACAGTGTAAAAACTGCCAGAGGCTCTAAGTTTCACTCAAACAAAGGAAAAAGAAGGGCTTAGTGATTTATTTATCCTCTATATACCATGCTGCCATATCTAAGGAGAAAACTCCACAAGTTTCCTTCCAGTTTTTTATTAAAAATTTTATCAATTCAATGCAAGCCCAATATTCATATGAAATAATATTTCCTAGCATAAAAACAGAAAAGTGCTAACAGATTATACCATATGTGAAAAAAGAACACTGCAACAGTATTCTTATATGTCTGTTAGCACTACATGGCTGATGCCATGCTGCCTGTGATACCTAAAAGTGGCAGTTAAACATGGGTATTTAAAATAGCTCCACATTTTTCTAATCTGGGAGAAGTAACCTATCCACTGTCACAGTGAAAATTAAAAGAAAGAATTAATTTTGTAAATTCATTTTTGTATCTTTTATCCACAATACTGGAAATGGGCATTTTCCCATCCACAGTGAAAAGGCTACACTATTCACTTCGAGGAAAAATCAAAAACCCTTTATATATGATTTTCCGCAACCATATTCCACCTAACAACCATGATCATTCACTCCTGAAAGAAAGGATAACACCATATGAACTCTAAAAATTGTAAACTGAAGGTACATCAAACCTTTTTGTACAGTGTATTGTATAATACTACCCTCCCCCACTATGGATATGACACAAGAAAAAACATGGTCTAAATTTTGGGAGAACAACCTGTAAAAGATATGAAACAACTAGACAAGATAAAAAAATGAAAATAATTTAAAACAATATAATATTACCTATACCTCATGAAAGCTACATCAGTGACACCCATGAACAAACATACATAACTAATGCTGACACAGAAGTCAGTGCATCTAAAAGGTCCACATTAGACTTGTACACTTCCAGCAGTATTAAAAACATTCTTCAATGAAATATCAACTTACCATGCAGTGGTGGAAGGTGGGTGGAAGGGGAAAGGTGGAGATATTTATAAAATAAATCCTTGGATGAAGAAAGCCATGTCTAAAGGCTATTATTACATGAGTCCACTTCCAGGACTGTCTATAGCTCTCACAAGTACAGATGAACAATTTACAGTATCACAAATATAGAGTTACACAAAGAAAGACCTCTGGAAACAAACTGTAAACCTTACTTATTGGAGTACAAGATGTGGTCACAATGGCAAGCAAATGATGATTTATATGGTTGTATTAATAGTGGCCTATGGTAACTTTTTGGCATGACAGCAACAGTCTGCTCTTAAAAGCACCAAACCTAACATATCAAACGTTGCTTCACACAAGGAAACAGAAACCTGGCTCCCATCTCATACACATGATGGATTACAAGGAAGAATCTTATAACATTTCACTCACTGTGGATTAAATGTGTGTGTGAAGTTCATTAAAGAGGAATCTGGTGCATAGGTTGTGGGTGGAGCAATGGCTGGACGTTCAGTGATGGGAAATGGCTGAGCACTGGTTTGTCGATGATCGATGTCTGTTAAAGCAAAGGTACAGGGCTTAATGTTATAAAAACAATAATCTTTCTATATATCAATATCAGATGCAAATATTCTATAGTGAAATGCAGCAACTAATTCTAACAATCTAACATTGATAATAATTTATTCTGTTTCTATTCAATATTTCAAAACCAGTTTTCCTATGCAAGGTTTTCCAGTATGTAAGATGATATATCTAGTATCATACAAGACTCATGAACATCATTTTCCATGCTAGTTCCATTTTCATCATCCATTACACATCTTGGAGAGCATTTGAGAAAAGAACTACTCTGATGGATGGAGTTGCTGTTTTAGCCTCTAAAGATGAAGTGTATCCATGAGAATTAACCTCCTTTGACATTCAAATATATATAATGTCAATAAATTCTTGTTCACAAGGACTTGCCAACCATACTGTAACCCACCCACAGACCTATGCAAAGGAAATTGGGGAAGGAGAGGAAACAAAATAGGCGTTTATGTTACTTTGCCTATCAAATCCTACATTTCACACCTAAGGATAGAGCCTTATTGGAATCAAGGTGCATAGCTACATTAAGAAGGTGTGACTTAAAAAAAAATCTAAGGAACAAAACTTAACAAAGGCTTACTCTTGATGATATGGCTGCAATTTAGAAATATCCTCTTCTGAGGGTGGCATGCCTGAAGCCAAACAAAGAAGGTTAACCAAATCAAGATTGAAACATCACTGAACATTAGTGTTTGTTGAACACAAAACAAAGACCTCTCTAGCTAATCTCATTCATGGAGTGGTTCCCAAAATATCCAAGGTATATGTTATTTTCCTTATAGTGAGGGCTCTAGTTGACAGCCCAGCACGTAAAAAGAGCCCAAATTTTCTCATTCCAATCAGAAAAGATTGTTGATGATAAAGGTTTGATGATAAAGGTTTAAAGGAACCTGGATGAACAAACGAATGTTCTTTTAAGTAATTTTGCGCGAGATCAAGAAATTCTTCAAATCTTGGCTGGACATAATGGATGATGCTCACTGAGGAATCTTTTCTAGGACTAACTGAATTAAGTTCAAACTGTCTGTATCATGTCTGGTCAAGAACTTTGGGTTTTGATTAATCTTTACCCATAATAGGTAATCCTGAGGCCTAGGTAGATTCATGTCTATGCAATGTGGCATGAATTTAATTAACTAATCTGCCATGTCCCAAACAGATAAAGAACGAGGTTTTCATAAGATCTTAAGGAGCCATAATGCTTGTAAAGTTCATACAAAGTAAGAAACCTAACACTTTTGAAAATTTCCAATTGGCTTGGATGTGGAAGCTACATTTCCTGTGTATCATGTGTATGATGTCCAATCCCTCCTGGAACTTCCTCAGGGAGGTGGCCACAGCAAGTCTCCATATCCATAACTGGTGAGCTCCAGTGCTGCTTCTTAGCCTCTGGTGCCTCATCATTAACAGGCCACCGGCAAAGGGCAATTCTAGCAGTGTGGTGCATGTTTCCTTGGAGATAATTCAATTATCTACTCCAAAGAGATTATATGCCATGGATGCTCCTGTAAAGGGCTTTCACAATATAAAGAATGGTTATTGACTTTACTTTTGCCATGAAAGGCAATACATAAAATTTCTACCATACTAATGCAATAACAAATGAGTCTTCGATATTGCATAGAAAAACTTAAAAAGATTTCAAAACTGACTGGTATGTCTCTCAGTGGAATGGAGAACATTATGCAAAATATCATTTGCTCAGCATTCTCCATACATTCTTCTACAGTTTTTGTGAGGAAAAGCATATATGAGAATTCAAAACCTAAAATTTTAATGCTGGATCTCTCCTAGAAAGTTATAACTCTCTAGACTTTAAAGAACCTTGCAAGGGAACTGTCAATGCAATAATAAGCAATGAAAGTCTTGCACAAAGATTACTTTACCCACTTCAGGGATAATAATGACTATATTCCTGATGCCTGTTCCCTTCAGGAACTACCTCAAGGGGGTGGCCATGGCAAAAGAGTCTCCATAACTAGTGTACTCCAGTGCCACCTTTTAGCCTTTAGTACCTCACCCTTAACAGGCCACTGGCTCTGGGTAACTCAAGTGCAGTGTTTTCTGAGGATCCTACCTAATGTATGTATCTAATGTTCCAACCTACTACTTTTACCAAATGTTTCCACTTGATATTCCTATCTACTATTCCTAGTAACTACTACTACTTTCTCCAGTATCCCTGGGGATAGGGGAGAAAAAATACTGCCCATGTATACCCTGCATTTGTAAAAGACAACTAAGAGGGGCAGGAGCAAGTGGCTGGAAATCCTCCCTTTTTGTATTACTTTCCAAACGAAAGAAAAGAGCAAGGAGCTAAGTGAGGATTTTTCCCTATAAGGCTCTGTCATCTGTTCTTGATGCTATCTTGATGAAGCGGGATAAGGCGAGTATGTATGAAAAAAAAATTACTTTTACCTAATGCTCTTGCCTAATGTTTCTAACTACTACTTCTATCTATTCCTCGTATCATTTTGCCAAAAGGTAGGGCTAGCACATAGTGCTCATGGCAGGAAAAATCTAAAGTTACGAAGAATTAGTTGTGTGATTTAAGCATTGTCAAGTGTCATGTGTGACAAGGAGAGAATGTATGTTTGTGGACAGAATGCCAGCAGTCCATGTGTGGGTGAGACAGAAAGAAAAGACAGCTACCTGGGTCAGAGGAGTGTAACTTGACAACTAAAAGAAGTGCTGGCTCAATACGCAGCCATCACTAACCCTCCCAATGCCCAGGTGGGTAATGACACTACACCCTGAAAACCAGTCAGTTTGAGAATTACCTTCTCCAGAATATTTATGAGAGTAAAGAGAAAAATCTCAAACTAATAACTTAATCTATGGTCACAGCACTGATCCTTACCGTCTCTGAGCAAAAAACTGGGGAAATATAAGTTGGTTCCATGGGATAAAAGTCTTCATGTGGGTTTACTCCAGAAAACAAGATCTATTTGAAAGCAGCTATTCCGTGTCATCTTGGATGATATAGCAACTGTCCTCAACATAAGCATCTGCAATTTCAAATGTTACAAACTCCATGTAAGGAAAGTGCTTGAATAAACTTTATCTGAGGCTACTAAAGTAAGAATGTGATCTCTCTCAACCAAATGCAGAAAAGAATGGCATGAAGCTCTGTTAATTAAACATGGCACAGCTGTTGTTTTGTCCATTATAATATGGATCCCTTGACTTAGTTCTAATATGCTTCAAAAGAAGAACACTCTAGAAACCACCATTTCTTCTCAGATGATATACCAGTGACTCCTGAATCTATGCCAGTATTCCTGTTTCTCTGTAATCCTCTTAATAAGTAATCCCTTTCAAAAAGCACACTGCCTATTCATATCATCAGTGGATTTAAACAAGTTCTCAAAGTTGCGGGTCTCTCCAGACATTACTTGACATAACACCACTCCAGAGTTAAACAAAGAAAGCTCTTGTGGATCTCTCGCATGACATCTCCCACTTAACATAATATTCCTTTTCCTCTAAAAAGTCACCCTTATAAACTGCACCTTTGCCACATCACTGCCATCTCTCACAAAAGTGAACTTTCCGATGTGGAATAACAAGGCAGCAGTCACTTCCTAAAAATGTACAACCTTGTCTGCAGGAAGGCAAAGTGAACCTATTCTGGAATACCAAGTGAACCCAAACAAACAGAGCTTTTGATCTGATGCTACCCAAGATTTTCCAACATCTATGAAGAAACCCCCTTTCTGACAAACATCAAAGACATTGTAACTCTGCTTCACACTCTCTTCTGAATCCACTAATACCAAAAAATCAATTTGAAAAAGAAATACTCTCACTTTAAGTACTGTTAGTCCTCTTACAAGATGTTTGCAGATGATGCAAAAAACATGAGGGAAAGTGAAAGGTGAGGAGACTGCATGAGCTTACAAGGGGACCTAAACAGACTCCAAACTTGATGTCAAAAATGTGGTTGATGAGATTCAACCTGAACAAATGTAAAGCAATAAGGATGGGACACTGTGAGAAGGACTTGGGAGTACACATTATCCCTAAACTGTTGCCAGAGCACCATATTAGAAAAATAGTCAAGGAAATAAGCTGTCTGCTGGCAAATATCAAAATACCTTTCAAGTATAGGTGTAAGGAAATATTATGCAAGCTATTCATATCCTACCTAAGGCCAAAACTAGAATATGCCCCTCAGGTCTGGTCACCACACCTAAAGTAGCAAAAAGAGCTCTGAAAGGAGGTTCAGAGGATAGAAACTACATGGTACCAGAATTAAGAGAGCTAAGCTACAAGGAAAAGCTGTCTGCTTTAAATTTACCCACCTCGGAAGAGAGTGAGGGGTTGACCTAACACAACCTTTAAATTTTTAAGAGATTGATGAGGTGTACAGAGAACAGTTCTTTGTGAGATGTAGGGATAGAGCGACCAAAATGCATAACATGAAATTAGTTAAGACGTTTGCAAATTAGGATGTAAAGAATATAAGAAAGGTGGATGAATGGAACAGACTGACTGAGGACTGGTTAATTCAGAGAGCATACATAAACTTAATAGGTTGTAAGATAACCGAGAGTGTTCAACAGATGGACCCCTGAAAATAGAAAGTGTTCAATAGATGGACCCCTGAAATTAAATCAACTTCATGCTAGTCTTCGAAAAGAAAGGAACTCTTCCTTTCTGCATTTTCCTTGTGTTGGATATAAGTGAGCCATAAAAGACTTGCTCTAATCTTCAGAATATAACTGCAGTTAAAGAAAATGTGCAAATAATAATACCCAAAAATTTGAGGATTGTCATCCTCTCATGAATAATAGACTACCTCTCAGGGGTGAGGAGACATTTAGAAATACAACTACCATAAGAAGTCCACTTAGAAAGCTGTCATAAATCTTACTACTCCATATAAGGACAGGCACACAACAAATATCGAGCCTCTCTAGGGTTAAAACTTGACATGGAGGTGAAGATAGTTTGAATCTCACATAGGAAAAACAGAAACTCCCCAGAGTTAGCCCCAATTAACTAAATGGATCTGTTACAATGGGCAATATGAACACTAGAGGACTACATATGAAAAAAAAAACAAATCAATAGCATTTATTCATACAATATCTATGCACAAGGCAGAAAATAACTGCACAGTGAAGGGGTTAAGCCATTCTTTCTTAATCATCATTCCTCTTTCTGCACAAAACTTGTTAAGTCCCAGCTCACTTTAACTTGCACCAAGGACCTTATGCCCCCCCTCCCCACCCATTATAGATTCAAGCACTATTTTCCCACCTTTTCATCCTGATTCAAATGCACTATGATTCAATGGCTTGGATCAAAACTGCCAAAGTATTCACTCAGTTCCTCCCAAAATGCATTCCTTTCCTCTTCACTCATATGGCTTCTAGGTGCTCAGGCAATCATAAGTTACCCACATCTATGAGCTTTTATTCTAACCCTAACTAACCTTGAATTCACTTAATGCACCCTTTGCAATCGTCTTAAACCTCATTTTTCCATAGAATTGTCATCCTTGGCTTGTACCATCTCACTACCCTGGACTTCACCCACTAAATATTACCAAACCACCATACTTTACCCTGCATCTTTATTTTGCTGTGCTAAAATATTCAAATTTTTTTCTATATAATAACATACACTTGTCTATCTATGTATTATTACTCCATTCCCAACATCATTCAGACACATTCTCAATGTCTGCTCAATGTGATATAGTGAAACATGGACTTCCCCACTTACTAAGCACTTATTTTTCCCTTACACACTGATTCATTAAAAACTGAAAGTTTTTATTTTGGAAAAGTTGAAGAATTATACAGTTGTCATCATTACCATTTAGTGCATTTATTTCAGAGCCTTCTGTTTCATCTTGGTTTCCTTCATTTCCATTTCCTTCAATAGATCCTCCAATATTTAAAAAGTTCTCTCCTGTATCCACAGATCTCCTACCAGGCATGTTCTGCAAGATATATGATTGTAGTAATCATGTAATCTAAACAAACTTGTTTAAAGCACTCTGAATATCCTTATTAGTCCTACTATATGTCATATAGTTCAAAATTTCTTAAAATTAATGCAAGAAAAACTAATAAAAATATATCAAAACTCCAAAACTTGTTCTATCAATAATAAAAGGAAATTAAAATAAAAATGAATTATCATAAAAAGGTTCTTCAGCCCTAAAAACTACAGTATCGGTAGTAATGGACTATCATTAATCCATTTCCAATATAATGGGGGAAGTCAGATACATACAGCTTCTCATCATAACTCATACATGCTCAAAACATACCCATCACTCAACCCATACCCAGTGTGTTAAAGGAAAAACATGGACTTCCACTTCACACAGTACACTAATTCATCAATCAAGCCAATGTCTTCATTGTTGCCTTCTTCATTCAATATGCAATCAATTCCACAGCATCTTCATCTGAAATTTCCATAGGCATAATCAGTTCTCTCACTACAGCTGTTCGTCTCTTCCATGGTCTACCTCTCCACCTTGTACAGACAAACAGACACAAACATAGACACTCTAAGTCTATGCCAGGGGAAAGTAAAATGGCAAACATTTCAACTCATCTAAAAAAAAAAAAAAAAAAAAAAAAAAAAAAAAAAAGGGGGGGGGGGACCAGAAGAAGTTTTGAACTATAAACCAGTCTCCCTGATAAGTGTAGTCTGTAAAGTAAAGGAAAAGATAACCGAAAAGCAAATGGATGACTTCTTACAAAGAGAAAATTACTTATGTGAGACAAAATAGTTTCAGGAAAAGGAATCAATAAATATTAAACTTCTTAGATCTCTACAAAAGATTTAGCTCTGTTTTAGAAAAAAAGGGATGGCTGGGTGGACCGCATGTATCTGGAATACCAGAGAACATACGACAAGGCACCCATGAGAGGCTAACACTCTTACAACCATAATGAGACTGTTGCATCAATGTCTATTCTCGTCCAATTGGCACTCACATGCCAGTCACATAACTCAAATGAGAAAATCACCTAAAATTGAGGAATTCCAACAGACAGGTGAAATTCTGGTATGCCATTCCTCAAAGCCTACTCTCTCATGGTAATCCAACCCCATATGTTATATATGAGCATGTGTGGAAGGGGGTGGACGTGCTGAAATTTAAATGTTTGAAAACAATATGTAGTGTGAAGTGGTTTGATTGAGTAAGTAATAAAAAGGTAAGATAGAGGTGTGTTAATAAGGAGAGTGTGGTTGAAATATCTGAAGAAAGTAAGTTGAAATGGTTTAGCCATATAGAGAGAATGACTGAGGATAGGATGACAAAAGGGATATATGTGAGAGAAGTGCCGGGGACAAGGAGAAAGGGAAGACCAAATTGGAGATAGAAGGATGGAGTGCAAAAGGTTTTGATTGATGAAGGCCTAAACTTGCAGATGGGTAAATGGCTTGCACGGGACAGAGTGAAATGGAACAATGTAGAAGACAAGGGTCAATGTGTTGTCAATGGACTGAACCAGGGCATGTGAGGTGGCCATGGGAAACCATGGAAAGGTCTGTGAAAGGCCTAGTAGTGGATAGGGGGCTGTGTTTTCAGTGAAATGCACATAACAACCATAGAATAGATGTGAGCCAATGCGGCCTCTTTTCATCTGTTCCTGGAGCTAACTCACGAGCATGGTAAACAGCAAATGTTGTAACTTCTTCTCTTCTAAACAGTTGCTCCGTTTAAAGAAGAGACTGATTCGTCCTTGTATGGAATACTGCTCTCACATTTGGGGTAGTTCTAGCTCTGTATCCTTACTTCACAGAGTTGAGTTGAAAGCGGTTTGACTAATAAACTGTCCCAGGCTAACTTCCAAATTTGACCCCCTTGCCCTATGCTGCAATGTTGGTTCACTCTCCCTCTTCTATAGGTATTACTTTAATTTTTGCTCCTGAGAGCTGGCTGCTTGTGTGCCCCCACCACTAGGTAGACCACGCAATACTCGGCAAGTTGCTGCGTCACATGATTTTTGTGTGGCCATCGGCAACTCAAGCGTGTGCTGTTTTGATAACAGCTTCTTTCCCTACACGTTGAAACTTTGGAACTCCCTACCTTCCCATGTCTTTCCCAGTAACTATGACCTGGCATATTTCAAAAGACAGGTCTTTCACTTTCATAAAAATTCGTATATACTTTCCCTTGTCTTTTCTTTTTCCGTTTCTTAATTCTCTCCATATTTCATTGAGGCCCGGCCTAGACATGGACTTTTGTCTGTGACTGTGGCCCTAAAATATATATATATATATATATATATATATATATTTTTTTTTTTTTTTCATACATATTCGCCTTTTCCCGCGTTAGC
>JAYMFT010223380.1:0-11313 GCA_038088735.1 Panulirus argus | reverse complement strand
TATATATATATATATTGCTATTATTTTCTTTTATTATTCTGGCCATAAAATATGGGCTGAGGTATAAACTCAAAGTAGGCTGATCGTGTGATTCATCTGCTGGAAGCGCAATAGGCTGTATCACGGTCTGTTGCTTTTTCCACGATAACCTTCAAAACACTGAAAAACCAGGTCATTGTCCATACCCGAGTTCAGTTTAAAAACTGTGATGCAACTTGAACGTAAAGACGACAAACCAAGCTTTGCCGTCCTGGAGACATCAGGTTCCGAAGATTTTTCAGCTGCTGATCTTCGTGACTTGAAAAGGAATCAAGGTAAGGTAATAGCGAACTCAACGTCATCCTTCAGTTTCACACTTTTTTTTTAACAAAATACTGCAAGCTATAGGACACCTCTTTTTCTTTTTCTAGATATCACTGAATTAAGTAACAATAGGAAGATACTGGAACTAGACAATATATCAATTACTGGTCTCATATATGTTGGATATCAAAATGGATATCCACCTGGATTGCTGCTGCTTTCAGCCATATCTCTTTCATATATCAAGTCCTAGTCAGAGGGTTTATGATATCAAGAACATTTGAATGTCGCCTTTATGCTAGTAATAAGACACCCAGTGTGAAATTCGCTGAAATACAAATGCAAGCACCCTATCGCCACCGTTTTGTCAAGAACCTTATTAAGGGGTTCTCTAAATTTCGCCAGGAACCCCATAAAGGACTTACTACATGATGAGTCAGGAAGCCCACTTAACGGGTCCACTACAAAATCCCTGTCAGGAATGCGGTGTCACGTAGGTCAGCCCGCTTAACCGTACATCAGTAAGGGGCCGAGAGCGGTCTTGAGGGTGTTTATCTCACAATTAGAATGTGGCTCTCATAATCGAACATCCCAGGTGCTGATGCCATTCTGAACATGTATATTTAACGTGCCATCATGTCAGAGGTAATTTATAATGTGCGCGATGACTAGACAAGTTGTGGCGACTACCCGTCGCGACTCTCCGATGCTTCAGTGTTGACCAAAGAACTCCTGAGGCCGCACACATTAAATGTAGTGTTGGGGGAACAACTGTCCATCCACCTACATCCTTATTTACTTGGACTGTTACCCAGCGATACTGCTCATCTTTAACGGTAAAAGCTATACTCTGACAGTTGTGCACCATCAGCCGACTCCACTTTCTCATACTTGTAATATCACAGCTTGATCCCACCTCATGGCGGACACTTAATACCTAATATCACTTAACAATATAATATAAGTAAACTCGGCCTCTGAGTGTACTTGCGTCCCGCACTTCAAATCCAAATTCATATAATCAATCAGACATCTAAAGGCTCGAGAGCAAATCGAGACAAAGCTAGAGAAAAGTGTATTCTCTCAGGTCCCTACTTGCGTCCTGCGTTAGAATGTTGCGGCGGTGCCCCCTGGAAAGCCACATGCCCCGGGGGCCACAAATAACCTCACCTACGTCAGGTTTAATTATCCACGGGGCCCGAGGGTTGACCTGTGGACCTGCCGCCCCGCTGGCCGTCGTAACGGTGGCCTCGCCTGGGTCCCCAACCTTCCCACAACCTCTCGACGAACATCCACCATTACCCACCAAATCTTTTCCACTCCAACCATGTACCCACAAGCGACCTCCTTAGATATACGACAGTGCTACCAGCCAACCTCAAACGACAATGTTTCTACCCTTTACAACTGTTATAAAAAAAGTACAACCAATGAAGTCTGACCTAAGCAGCAACATACAACCTGTGAAGTCACAAACTAACAGATTTTTCCGTTTCGTCTATTCGTTACTCAAGTGGACAAAATACAGTCACCTTGAACAACATAGCTCAACAATAAGAGTAAACACACTCTACCTCTATCCTATTAATTCTAACAACGCATGAAATCAACAGGTCTAAAACTAACACCATAATCAACTTAACTATTTCTAATAAGCTCTAACGACGGCAGTCTTGAATATGAAAATAATGCAGGTAATACCGAGATTGCATAAAATTAAAATTAAAAAAGCCGTTAAGGAGAGCGAATAGCGTAGCCCTTACGGCAACAGCCACACACGCAGCCTATTATGACACTCTCACGTCCACGTCTCAACATTAAATCATACCAGCCGTCTTTACACAAAATTCACTTATATCACACATTACATTATCTCACTGATCAGGCTTTGTATGCACCCCAATTAGGAATTCATAATAGTATCTTACTTGGAGGAAAACCAAAGGAAATCACGGTACAAGCAAATACGTCTGCAAAGTTTACGTACAAATCAAATGTACTCTGTACTCCAAACGACCAGATAATGTGGAATAGCAGTCACAGTTACCGAAGAACACACTTTTGAAACGAAGGAAAATCAAAATAAGGTCAAACGATTCCTCAGTACAGAACTGAAATAACCCTAGCCACTGAGTCCGACGCTATGTTGATCTTACGATCATTTGTCATACTTCAAGCTCTTACGACTTAGCTTGATCTAAACATTAGTCGTCTTCAGTTTCCTAAGGCTAAGCAAAGGAGTTTACTATCATGGATCCAATAATTTGTTCAAGAGCATATCGTATTCCGTGAGATGATGGCGAAGGAAGTCATGCCTCGGTCGGCTACTGGGACTCGACTAGCAATGACAATCGTCGCATTTCACATACAAGAACCAAACCATAAAATTCTAAAGGTCTGCCAGAGTTACGTAAAGGAACACAAACCTTTATTGCAGTACAATAACCAAGCACCCCACCCTCCCAGCTGCAGCCTGCACCCGCCCGAAAGCTACAATTTGCCCATTTTCTTCCCCTCTTGCGTCTGCCTCATCAGCCACACAATATCCACCACTCTGATAAGGAAACGTAAAACTCATCCTTCCATCAAAGCATAATATTATAGTCCTACGGAAGAGAATAAACTTGAGCCCACCACTCATAATTTCATGTCGATGTTCTGTACCATATGTTACGCCCTGCGATGTGCCCTTTATACATTATCAAAGAAACGCTTTTGGCCTTTGAATTAAAAATGAATCACGAAAATCTTCTTATTAATGTGTGATTAGCGTCTCGTCACAAACGATTTATGGATTATTCTTTTCAAGCTGAGGTATCATATCTACGTCTGCAACCGAAAATAGTAATAATCATAAAAACTGGCTCCAAAGTCTGATTAACAAATAAATCTAGACAACAATACTGATTCTTAATCACGTTTTCGGAAGCCCTGCGGTGATTCTGGTCGAGAAGAAAGAGAACCTCAATAAAATGTAAACAACAGGGCTGTGCTATTACGCAAACATAATTCATTTGGGGGAGCAAATTAACTTCCCTTCCCCGGCGGGAGTGTTGGGGCCTTAGGTGCCTTCAATCACCTCTCCACCGGACGCCAGGTAGAGACTTCAGTCTGTCTGACGCCAGCCTCCCAGTCAATCTTCTCCATTCGTTCCTCTTCTGGTTCTCTTTGTTTTCTTCAACTTCATCCAATCCCATGACAAAAAATGCCTCCCACCTGAAATCTCAAGGGTATAATTTGCTTTCCTATTTCGTGCGCATACACACAAATTTCTTATGAGCAGAGCATACATCATACAATTTCTTTCCTAGGAGTCTCCATGGCAAGGCAATCATATCCAAGCGTCGTACCATTGAGTTGACGGGGTCAGCATTGATGTGCACTGTGACCGTTGAGTTGAAAGGGTCAACATTAATGTGCAGTCTGAGTCACAACAGACTAAATTACGTTTGGTGATGCGCAGGAGTGACCTGCTATGCTGAGACATGACCGGACTAACCCCTTGATGCCGACGGCCACTGAATGCCGACATACAAGGGCGTCAGTCCGCTGTTACCGGCTTGTATTACCGACAAATGACGCGACAGTTCCACTGAAGCTGGACGCAATACGGTCATGCAAATAGAATTTACATCCGGATTTGAAAATATATCACTTCAATTGGGTGTTGCCACAGACAGGCTGACTGAATGAATGCACACAAATATATATATATATATATATATATCTATATATATATATATATTAAGAATCGTGTATCCGTTATAAAACATTATTTTGACAGTTAAATATATATCGCAAACGAAGCTAAAGCACTCTAAAACTTCATTCACATGTAAGTAAAATATATCAGGGTTCCCATAAGAACTGAGGAAAGTCTGATTTTTGCCTGATCTGTATCGAGTTTCCCAGATAATCGACAGGAAAACCGTGTGGCCTCGAACCCAACTTGATTCAACCGCACCTTCACCAACAAATACCTTGAACTTTAAATCACATTCAGAAATGAATACGACTTGAATTTCCTCTATTATCTAGTCTTACCTGTAAAACATGGAATCAATAAGGGGTTAAATCTTCAAATTACCACATTCAAGACAACATTCACATACAAAGCTGAATATGGTTACCTAATGGATATTCATCGTAGCAATAATAAAGATAGATACAGAGAGGGACTGGTAACCAACCAACATCTATATAAATGGTGGTAAATATGGACATTTTTGTATCACTAAACCGATCTGCAGTTATTGCCAAACTTCTGACTGTTTTAACCTTTTTGATTACATTCCTGGATTTCCTCCTGATTTTTTCTTTCTTCATTCAAATTCCCTGATTTCCTCCAACAGTATTTCTTTTTATTTTCGCTCGCTGTCCTGTTGGGAAACTGGTATTCTGAATAACAAATTTTATATCCGGGCCTTTGATAATATGGACAATTATGGGCGGCTCCCCACGGGTGCAGCCAATGATTCACTCCGTGTGGAGTGATCATCCATACATCCCACTCTCCATGAAGCGCTGCAGCACCACAAGAGGATATTCCACCTGGAGTCACTCAACGCAGCCGGCCCCAAGAGCGGCTTTCCAGTCCACCAAAGTGGCAAGAAAACGTAATGAGCTGAGTCACTAGCTACCCCGCCCCTCGAAAAAAAAATTAATTACTTTCTTGTGGAAGTGACGATAGTGTCTTGGCGATGGTGGCTGAACCACGAACCAGTCTGTTCAGTACTCCAGTGTATATTCTCAAACTCACCGGGTATCTGGTAATTATCGGACGTATATTTTCTGAATTTCTACTCAGTATTTATGTACAGTAAGAGCTCTGACCACAGCGGCGTACCGCTCCCGCTAGGTATGGCACGCCCTGAGTACGTTCTTGGTACGGCTCACTTTCTACGTCGCACAACAGATAAGACTCTCTCTCCCCAGTCCATAACAGACGTCAAACAAACTCCTTACACACCCGTAACTGCATCTGACTTCAGGGTTACTGTATAACTGTCTTAATTTCCACAGCATTTCACTGGGGTATTGTAAATTACTCCTGTGACCTCCAATGTATCTAAGTATAGTATTTCATATCATAAAAGAACATAATTCAGGCAACAAAGATCAGAAGAAAAAAATGAGAGAGAGAGAGAGAGAGAGAGAGAGAGAGAGAGAGAGAGAGAGAGAGGAGGTACGTGGTGGGGGTGTTGGCGAGCCAGTACGGCCGCCCCACCCGCTGAGAGAAAGTCTCACACATTTCCCCCCCACATCACTTTTATGTCCTTTGTGTGGACTTCCTGCCTCTCTCCCAACACGTCTGCCACTGCTCTCACCACTTCCCTTTCCTCTCACCCCGCCCCTCATCCTAAATACCGTTTTCCGATCTCATCCCATCCCAGTTACTCACACTGTCCCCAAACCTCCCACGGTCCGCTAACCATCCTCCCACCCCATCCAGTCTCACCAACGCTCGTTCCCCTTTGGTACCCTATATGTATGGCTGGCAAACATTCCTACCAGCTAAAGCGGCAGAAAATCCACCTAACTTGTCCTGCTCAGCCGGACTTCAGGTCACCTGAGGGACAACTGCCTCTGTTACAGGCGTTGTCGAGTCCAGCAGGTGCAACAGAAACGCAAGCCCGAAGTACACCTGTCCTTCCACCACTTTTATTTCCAAAATCTTTATCTGTCTACATAAATACAGACAAAGCTTTTCAATGATCGCATGGGTGTAAACTACATGACTAGGGGTAGGTGAAGGCAAGTATGCATCGCCAAAGAATGGGTATAATAACTCGACATAGGAGTTTAACAGCAGGTGCAGCATGTACGTCTGCCCCACCCACACCAAACCCTCATCCAACACCTGTCAAGCCTAAATCGCTCTTCCTTCTCCCCACTGGTCCTCTTCACACCCTGGCTCAAATCCTTCTCTTCCTCCAAACCATAAATTCCCTCATTCTACCCCCTCCCCCACCCTAAGTCTTTCCTCAACACCCAAGGCTAAACAACTCAATATATGCAAAGATGTCATCCTATCAGCAGTCCAATCATTGGCCTATGTGATCATGTCTTACGTCTCTTATTCTCAGCTACAGTTCCAGTGGTTGTATACCCAGCAAGCGAGTCACTAAAAGAACCCGACCCCCACCACAGTACACCATCATGACAATACACGCAACAGCCAACATAATTCTGCTGCAGTCACATCTTTCATGCCTAAGATGCTTCATAACTCATTAAATGAAAAAAAAAAAAAAATAACGCACACACATACACACACAACCTGACCGCCATAACGAGGTAGCGTTAGGAACAAATAACTGGGCCAATCCAGAAAAAGTCCTTGCTGAGCTCCTATTCCTACTTCTAAAGAGACATGATATCGAAGAATAGGATTTCCAGTCCTTCGCTTTTCGGCCGTATATGTATCCTTTTACGACAGGCAGGTGGGTAGAATTCTTTCCTCCTCTTAGCCCTAGGAAACAAATGAGTACTTAAGTATATCACAAGTTCCTTGTCTGTTTGGGTCTCCTAAGAGATGAGATAACTTTGAGTAACGCCCAGCCTCTGGTTCAGCAAGGTTAACAGCTTAAGGATGCATTCATCTGCACATTACTAGAAGCCTATTTCATATTGTGAAATACACTATGAAGTACCATCACTATCAAAGGTCATATAACAATATCAGACTTGTAAGAACTCCAAGCTTTCCGACTGCTTAAAGCATGACCTTAGTCTAGGTAAATGTGAACTAACTTCAGTATCTGATAAACAATAACACATGTTTAATGTGTAAAACTTAAAAAAGAATTTTCTAATTTACGAAAGCAACTTAACTGTTGGCATCTCGGCTCACTCACCATAAGTGGATACTTAACCCGAACAACGAAATCAACTGCTGTGCAACAAATTATGAAAACATCCCCGTCTTCATGGCAAGAAAAGAATATGGCTGAAGTTCTCTTTTTGAACCATTTTCACAATTCTAATTTTTGCAAGACAACAAAAAAATTTTAAGCCAACATTTCCTCAGTACCGTAACTTTCGTACTAACTACAAGTGTACGTCACAGTTATGTAACCACAAATGGAACAGTCGTGGACATGTCTCAGGTTTATGGGAAATCCCATAGAAAAACGACCAGAGTGGCGCCCCTTCGTACGTCGTGCTCTTGAGCACGAAGCTATGACCTTAGCCTTAACCTGACCTTTAAGGGTTACACTATTTCTGAACCCATGAGTCATACTGTCGTGCCCAAGGAGTAAATATGATTGATCAAGGTTATAACCACTGTGAGTGCCCAAAAACTGCTGTATGGTAGTTAGACAACAAGAAATTACGTGATCTTGATGTTCCATTACATATGTAACAAAGGAAAAAGGAATTAAACCAATGAACCTTGAAAACAATACAGCTTATCATATGACAATATCTAAAGCTAAAATACTGCAAAGGAACTTCTTATCTCAAAACGTTAAAACTGTTTAACGAGAAAATAACCGTTTCTGAGAAAACCCAGCAACTCTGCCATACTGTACATATGAAACACAATATATACTAAAGAACAGTAACAATTTGGCACCCGATTTACAACCAACAAATACTATTACCCTAAACTAAGAAAAATATGGCAGTCGCAAGTATGCCAACCGACACCAGTAAAACGTAACGCTACGCAAGTGGTAACTGAATGCTCTATAAGAATATGTCCCGCGAGACGGATTCGAAAAAGACCATCTAGATGACTGCTTCAGCGATATCCAAATGCAAGCTGTATCTTGCAGGCATGAAATACATGGGCAATAATTAACTAATTATTCGCTGTGATTATACAAAATGATTCAAAGCCATATTTATGCAAGGGTTTTGATTTGCTACTCTAGCTTCGAACCAACACTTCTAAATTCTCCTTACAATATTTATCAAAAAGGCACACAGAATTGGATAACACTAAAAGGCCTTCTGAGGTTATATTTTAATGATCAGATTTCAATATGTGATAACATGCATAGAAAAAAGTCTGAATACCAAATGTTAACATTAATAGTAGATCATTCATCTATGTCACGGTGAATATGGTGTTTGTATAATGTACACAGAGAATCGGGGACGGACCCTAACCAAACATATGTCAGTGATATGGTTAATGTGTAGCCAAGATATCAGGAAGCGAAAACTAACTTCGTCACACATATTTCACATGTTCCCTTGCTGCAGCTTAGATTGATTTGATTCGTGCCGGAACCCCGGCAAATTTATTGTGCACCCCATAGTCATCCGGTGAGCGGTAACGCAAAAGGATTACAGGGGTCACAAAGGGGCTTCGAGAATACATAAATTCCGTTTCCTTCTCATACCGTGCATGACCCCGAACTCTCAAACAAAAAAGATCAACGAATGGTATTTCTGTACGTCTATAGCTGTAACAACAAGAGAAGGAAAGAGTGGTGCAAATTACCACAGAGTTACCGGAGTTATACCTGTGACATCTGTTCTCGGGCAATTATCTTTAACGCTAGCGCTCTTGTGTCTCTATCGAATTTAATAATTACATTGATAGAAAAAATGCCTGAAATCCGATGCTAGGGCAATGGGGTGTGGTGATAAATGTCTTGACAGCATGAAAACACAGAAGCAGGTGTAGTGAAGATGGCCTTTGACCTGACCCCTGAAATTATCTAACATAGGTTCCTGGCCGGCCGAAGGTCATAAAATGATGATGATGACAGGTCAACTCAGTGTACTGTTGTCGCTTCCCTTTGCTCGTTAAATTGGCTGTTCCACTCTAGAGGACTGTCAGTAAAATAACTTCGGAAATTATGGTCGATAACATTTCCCCTATATCTAATAACTCGAACTCGTGAATTTTTTTTTTGCTAGGTTCGGCAGGTCTGTGCAAGGTACGGGCCATTGTTATACTGACGACCTGTCCTCAGAAAGAATGAGAACAGCAAATCGCTGTTTCAACTGTCATTGAAAATCAAAATGAAAGACGAATAGAGAGAATGAAAAAAAGGTGGGGGGGGGGGAGTGGCATTATCCGTGGGTGGGGCGGCGGTATTGTTGGATGAGCAAATTGGAACAAAGATCAGTAACGTGGCCAAACTATATTAACTTTCAAAATTACCGGACATGTTTGTCGATGCTATGAACATTCCGTCACGGTATCTAAGTGCCACTGGAAGAGAACTTCGCTGTAATTGACGACCCTGGTAAAATGACTTGGGCGTGGGTTATATCCGCCTGTATGAAATACATCCGGAATACAGTCACCAGCCGGGAACCAAGCGCACCCCCACAAAGCAGAATGTAACGTCAATTACCCACAATTAACATTATATAGGGGTGAACCAGTAACCCAAAGCCCCCGCCCCTTCCCCAAGGTCAGTGAGTAAACTGATGACGGTCGCGGTGGCTAGGGAGCAGGAGAGAGAGAGAGAGAGAGAGAGAGAGAGAGAGAGAGAGAGAGAGAATTATGGGTGAAAGGTTCAAACAAAAAAAATGGGAACTTTTTATGTTAGCCCAAGTAAAGGTAAATAGCTGCCTTTTATTAAAAAAAGGGAAAAAGGAATGAGTTTTTGAAGAAGCGGCAAAAAAAGCTTCGTATTTAATAGAGGTCAAAGCTAACATGTTAGAGAAAACAAGAAAAAGTAAAGTTTCAATACTTAGCAGTGTAAGGAAAGAGACTTCACAATGGCCCAACCCATGAGTTGCCATTACAACAATAATGCTGTTTTATTCTAATGGTTATATCTCATTAACGAAGTTTGACTGTATCAAGGCATTTACTACATTGACAAAACACACTAACGTAATCCAAATAACCTAGTCACGAGTTCAAAGACCTCTGGCCATCGCGAAGTGATGTAGGTCATATAGATGTACAGGCTTTAGGCTTATCGACTACCAAGGTCATTAGTTAAGACCGTCAACCAAAAGAAAAATCTTTAACACCTTCTGGAGTTGAAAGTAATTATAAATTCATATACATCTTCACAACCTAAGAAAAATAACAAAAAACTGCAGGCAACAGTTCAAGGTATTTTTTTTTTGCCTGAAAAACTTTTTAAAACTGAAATATTACAAAATGAAAAGCTTTTATACTTGAAATGATCATGAGAAACATCTCATAATGCATCCCCAGACCGACAGATACCCAATAAGAGCAAAACTAAAACTAAAAATAATCTCTCAAACATGAAATAATTTTTATCTAAATAATTAATTACAGGACTTAATGGCCCCTATACAACATTTTAACCCTAGATTCTTATTGAGCATGAAAAATAGTCATTATACTGAGGTTTTCAAGAAAATCTATTACCCTTCGAAAAATAACGAAAATTGTGGGCAATTTCAAGGTACTTCTTTGCCCGAAGAGCTTTTTGTCTTAAAATTGAAATATACGCATGTGGTCCTTCGAGGTCTCTGGACCTGACCTAACGCACTAGTTACAAGTTCTAGGGAGTTCAGCGCCACAACAGCCACGACCTCGACTGGAAACCTTGACCAACCTTCCATATCCCTACAGCCAGGGATAGAAACGGTAAGGATACGTACGATCCACAGAATATGGGGAAATGTGTGTAATGGAAGTGGGTGGAGAAAGGTATGCATAGGAAAGCCTCCGAAATTATAGAAAAAAAAATGAAAGAATGCATTTTCTACCCTATAAGTCAATCATGAAATATGGCTGTCTTACGGTAAACAAGCACCAAAACCTCGACAACTACATCTTTAGCGAGTTGGTACAATAATAATCTTACATACTAAAATGATGTTCGAATCCAAGAGAAAAACCCATGACAAGCTCAGAAACTTCCAAGAGTTCCAAGCTTTCTGATGTACGTTAATATAGGTCCGTTATACCACCAAAGGATTTTATAAAGGCATTATCCCTAACGATTTTCTTTGTTTTTGTATTCTGTGAAGGCACGGGCAGCTGAGGCCGTAATCAAGGCCATCTCATTACCGGTATATATATATATATATATATATATATATATACACTAG
>JAYMFT010223369.1:0-11313 GCA_038088735.1 Panulirus argus | reverse complement strand
AGAATGTAGCCTCGTCTGTGAATAAAACAATGCTTGTGAATAGAGGATCAATACCATGCTGTCGTAAATACCACTGACAGAATACGATACGTGCTGGATAACCACCACGCTCTCACCCTTGCACCTTCTGGTGATGATATGGTTACTACAACTGGTTTGTGTGCAAACACCTCCAGACTAGCGACTGTGACTAGTACAATACAGCTGTAACTGCTCGTGTACTAGTTTGTGGATTAGCCTGTGCCAGGTTCAGGATAGCCTCATCTCTTGCGGTCCCTGCGTCGGTATCCCCCAGCGTCTGCTCCAAAACGACGGACAGATCCCCTTTCTCTTAACCTACGATCAGCAGCTGTAAATGTTCAGGGGTCTGGGTGGTGCCGTCGGTTCGGATACCGTTCCTCATACAGTCGTGTAGCCAGTGCAGCATTTCCACCGGCTGCCCTTAAGATGCATATCAGCATATTCAGCGTCTGTGTACATCTCCATGATGATGTACACTCCTAAGTGGTACACAAACGTGACCACAGACAGAAGATAACACAGACTGGTAGATACAAGTAGGAAGTGACAATGTTAAGCAATAGTGCATTATGTTATCATTCAGGGAATACCGTAAAATGTAATAAACAGCCACTTAAGTTAAATGCATGAATCAGACATTTATCAAGGAAATCAATAAATACCTGTGGAGCGCCAACCGTCCCAGACAGTAGGTGATAAGCGAGTGTTGTGTGGTCCACTCCAGCCAGTCCACATTGCCTCCCCATCCCCACTCCATCCCCATACAACCCTCCCCAACTCCATCCCGACCTTAACTACCATTACCCCATTCGGTCATAAACAGTCCATGTACAGATGAAGCTGGTCGTTCATTTGTAACACGCTCCACTACTGAAAACGTCTGAAAAATGTCCACACACATTCTACGTGGGTTTCACTTCACCTTTCACCTTCGTTACTGCAACATCGTAAATGTATTGTATCATCCAAACTATGTATTTTTCGATATTTTACCATAGAGTCATTTGTGCATAAAAATTATCCAAGGAGGTCGTCATTCGATTTACTGCATGGAACACTGAATCACCCTGATATAGTACAGAGGAGGGGGAAGCAGTGCGATGAGGTTTGATCCAGTGGTGCTGGAGAGTGGACGGAGGAGACCTGGCGTGTAGATCATGATGGTCATTATAAGACTGTCAACGTGACCAGCCTACTGCTGGTAACAGTCAGCGTGACCAGCCTACTGATGCACGGATAGTACCACTGGGCGCCATCTTGAAACCAACTCAATTGTACAACTTGGGGTCACAGATGATGCCAGATATTTAGAGACGACGGTTTACGCAACGTCTAATGACCTGGAAAAGATTATGTGACAGAGTTTATAGGAATGGCTGACGAAAACTTTATGTTTTGGAGGGGAGTCTGCTGCAGCAGTGGGAAGGGTCCCTTGTGCAGCAGTGGGAAGGGTGGCTGCTACAGCAGTGGGAAGGGTGGCTGCTACAGCAGTGGGAAGGGAGGCTTCTGCAGCAGTGGAATGGAAGGCTGCTGTAGTAGTGGGAAGGGAGGCTGTTGCAGCAGCGGGAAGGGAGGCTGCTGTAGTAGTGTAGTAGTGGGATGGGAGGCTACTGTAGTTGTAGGGAGGGAGGCTGCTGTAGCAGTAGGAAAGGAGGCTGCTGCAACATGAAGTGAGGGATATTTTTAGTGAGTAATTTTTGATCAGGGAAAGACAGGCTGGGGAATGAATGAGAGGAAAAGAGAGAGATGTGGTACAACCTCATGGCTGATTAATGTCATTCTGGACCGAAATGTGAGGTAAGTGCTACCAGGATATGAAAGTGAAGTAAGAGATAAACAAAGAAATGGAAGAAAGGTGGGATGTTGCTGTATGCAGACAGCACTGTGTCGACGGGAACAGAAGAGATACTGAAGGCTTGATACTCGTAGAAGATCTATATATGCATTTAACACGAGCTGAAAGTGTTATACTATCCAAAGGAAAGTGATATATCTCACGAATGTGTAAAAATATAAAAAAAAAATGTTTGGATGAAGAAAAACTGGAGAGGCTTCAGTATTTCAAGCATCTGAGGATTGCCCTTTGAGATAACACAATGACTGACTGTCGAGATAACCAGGAGGGAGACGAGAAGGTCAGTTCCTGGGAACCTACAGCGATGCCACGAGATGTAGTACAGACGAGTAGTGTCGACAGGTGTTGAGGTCTTCTTTAACGGGACAAGTGAAGGTCCCTCGACGGACGGGCGTGGGACAGGATGGGTCAGTACCAGCAGGGTGATGGAGGAGTGCAACATGTGCAGATGGATCTCCCAAGACTCAGGTGTGGAGGAAAATGGAGTGCAGTGAGACAACAGCTCGCCAGAGTAGATCACGGAAAAGAAGAACAAAATAAATGTAATAAGGACTATCAAGACTGAGATGAGGTAGCAACAGGAGAAGGATGGATTCAAGACGGACGACAAAGGGAGTGTACATAAACAATGTAAAGGGAGAGGATAGCTGTTTGGACAGAGGAGAATTCTGAACTGCGTGAGCATGTAGGATGGAAACTGTATGACCCACCTACTGGACAATGGAAGCTGATGTAATGGAAACACACACACACACACATACACACACACACACACACGGACCAGCATGGAGTAGCGGATAGCGTTACTGACTGTTGTTACGCATGCACGAAGCGCCTAGGATTAAACCCATCAAGGTTCGAATTCTATTACGCGGCAGAAGGTCCACAGTTCACCCAGCTGCTTATCCTTCCCTATGGGCAGATCGATAACATAGGTACCTGACATAGACTAGTGTGTGTGTGTATGTGTGTGTATGTGAATAACTTATGTGTACAAGGTTAAGAGACTGGACAACATGAGTGTAAAACTGTAATCCCCGTAACACTTAAACAGTAATCACACATGGATACATAATTAAACATGTTAATAAATAAATAAATATACCCTTCAAATATTTATTCTATAATGCTATTCTTTATACTGAAAAAGTGGCAACAAAAATTTCGAGTACAGATTCAGTCACCGTCCGGCGACCTTGGCTACTGCCACTAGTGAGTGGTTTGAAATATTACTTAGTCTGTTCTTCACGATAGATTTATTCTTAATATCTAACACAGCCGCCAACAGCATAACATGGTGGCAACACAACAGCCAACAGCGTAACACAGCAACACCACAGCAGCCAACAGTATAACAAAGCAGCAACACAGCAGTTAACAGCATAACCGGTGGCAACACAACCAGCAGCATAACACGGAGGCAACACAGCAGCCAGCAGTATAACACGGCGGCAAAACATCAGCATAATAAGGCGATAACACAGTCAACAGCATAACAAGGAAGCTACACAGTAGCCAGCAGCATAATCTGGTTCATACCTGGTAAGTCTTCGGGAGTCTAGGCTACCGGGTTTGGTCGTTGGTCGACCAAGCTGTTGGAGACCGCACCCCTCAGGTCCACATAGTCCCCACACCCTGGTTGGTCTGGTACACTTTGTGGGCACTTGTCCACTGCACTACTGAACTTCACCGTGCATCCCATCCTGTTTCTGATGGTAGATGGCAAGGTGTTGAAGAGTCTTGGGTCACGGTTGTTTAAGGTGTCGTCCTTTTGTGCATATTGCACCTTTGGATTTCAGCGGTAGTATTTTTCTTGTATCATCTGCAAAGGATATGAAACTGGCCCGTGTCCGCATCAATGTCAGAATTAAAAATGTGAAACAAAAGGGGTGCAAGTAGTTCCGTGTGGTGAGATTTCTACCATGGCGGTACTAGAAAAGGCATGATTCACAACGTGTTGTGATCTGTTGGTTAAGAAGTTGCGTTATCCATCGCCCAATTCTTCCAGTTATTCTCATCTTTCGCATTTTGTGTGCATTGACACTACGGTCACATTTGTCAAATGCTTTTGCAAAGTCTGTGGAAATCACGTTAGCATTTTGTTTGTTTCCCGGAGTTTCAACAATCCTATCATAATGGTCTAGTAACTGGAATATGCAAGACCTTCCTGCCCTAAAACCAAGTTGTCCTCGGTTATGTAGAGTGTTCACTTCCATAAATTCCGTCAGCTTGCTTCTTAGGACTCTATCGAAGATTTTAATGATGTACGATGTTAATGCTGTCGGTTGATAGCTTTTTAGGGCTGCTTTGCTTTCACCTTTGTGGAGTTGGGCGATGTGAGTCAGTTTCAGAATCTCGGGAGTCATGCCAGAATCGAGACTTTTTTCTGAAGAGGCTATTTAATGCACGTGCTAGAGCTGTCTTACTTTTCTTTATGAAGACTGCGCTCCAAGAGTCTGGGCCTGGGCATTAGCATGCTCTCAATGGCCCTCTCGAAATCTATGTGTGCACTTGGGCTATTACCGGTTAGGAAGAGGTCTGTTGGGTCATTTACCTTCAATATGGTTTTTGGCTCAGTGAACACCGATTGATATTGCCTTTCTAGAATCTAACTCCTCTCCTGGCAGTCGCTGTAAAAATATCTTCTAAGTAGATCCATGGAGCAGCATAACGCGGCAGCAAAACAGCAGCAAGCAGCATAACAACAGCATCCAGTAGCATAACACTACAGCAGCCAGCAGCATAACACAGCGGCAACACACCCGCCAGCAGCATAACACGACGGCAACGCAGCAGCCAGTAGCATAACACAGAGGCAACAGAAGAGTTATGGAGTGAACAAGGATTTCTTAGAGTTTGTGAAGACAATCTTTACATATCTCAGCTGACAGTCTGGCGTGCCTTGTGGTCTTGGTAACTGAAAGCTGGCAAACTCGCACACCGAAAGGCACATCTCGACCGGCATCAGCCACAAGCCTATGCCCTCTATTGACATCATCCTGCTCTTCCAAAGAATGAACCGTCTTTCACTATAAGAGGTCTGTTGTTATAAACATCGAGGCCCCTACGTTTCTATGGTCTGAAGATCGTAAAAAACTAATAAAAAAAATCCTCTACGGTACCCCTTAGTCCGGGGGCTCCATTCAGTCCATTGCTTTATGGAGTTCTCTGGAGTCGTCCTCTGGCAGTTCTGTCTGGACTCTTGTGTATTGCTTTATCCACACGACATGCTCCTGCCCCGTGTACTAAGATGCGTAAGTGTACCTGAATAATGTTACCTCAACAAAGGAAAGCCAATCCCCGTAGCGTCCCCAAATCATATAACCACCACCAGTGGTGTGAGTTCCTGTCCCCTCGTGGCTGCTGCGGCATTACCATACGACAAACCAAGAAGCGAAACGAGCGCACAGTACTGAGAATGTATTGGGGAATGAAGAAGCAGTCTCCCATGAATAGGATGGGGAATCAAAACCAAGAATAGCAGTTGTATATTGTAGTCAGGAGTGCGAGCATAAGACACTACTACTGTTGTTGTTAAAATGAATACAACAATGTGCTGTGTCGTCACCTGAAGTGTTTGCTGTGTTCACAAGATTAAAACTGAACATTCGCTTTGTTAGTGTCATACAGACAACGCTGGAATCATTTATTTTGTCGTAACCACGCAAAGCTTTCTCCTCTGACTTGCTCTACCGTTAATCTAAAAAAACACAGATGAACTCGCCTTGTCTAAAGCTCAGACCATACACTATAGTGTTCGTAAACGCTCCAATCTCACAATAACTTGAGACGCAGGAGCGTTTGGCCCCGCAAGAGTCAGCGCACAACACCTCTATCTACAAGGTAGGAATGCAGCGCCTCTCCTCATCTTCTTACCTTCCCCCCCACCCCCCATGTGTGTGTGTGTGGGGGGGGGGAACTCGAGGCTAACCAGAACTTCAAAGAACCAAGACTCAATCTTGTGTGCTATAGGCTGTCCATCCTTACTGGTCACCCCACCAGATCCACACAGTCTACAGCGAAGAAAACGTTATCCGTAGCGTGGCATGTTCCAGTCCACAACGATACCCTCTAGTGCACTGGGATTACAGTTCTACGAGATTCCTCCCCCCCCCCTCCCTCCCCTAGTGTTGTGGGCTCACGACACAACGAAACCCTCCGGTGCACTGGGTTCACCACACAACGAAATTTCCCAGTGTTGAGAGCTTACGACACATATCCTGAACTTTACTCCAATTTCGACTCATTACAGAATTCTGACTCTTGTTCCGGAACAATACCTAACGATTAAAGGAAACTTGAAGCAGTTTACTTGAAGTAAACCCCTGCAAGGCTAACAAGACTGCCTATAACAACAATTCACAAGAAAGCTGTACAAGAGAAATAACAGTAATTTACAAAGTTAGAACTGTACGTTCCATGGTTTACACGACAGAAGAGGTGAAAAAAAAAAATGGAGCAGGAAGAACCTGTCTTTTATCAACGTTAAACCTGCCGTTATAGAGCACTGTATAATTCAAATGATATGTTCGACAAAAGTCTATTCTATCTCCAAACTGAAACTATTTTTGGAAAAATGCTACTTATATTTCAAGTGCTTGATACACTTCGCTGTGATGATAGAAATACCTGTGATGCATGGCCGGTTTTTCCTCCATTGTCTTGAATGTCAGCAAGATCCGGCGAACTATGTTTTTGGGAGAGGCAACTACTGTCCTGTTTTGTTCGCTGGCTGAAGGCACGGTTGTCAGACATTGTTACTCCCAGGTCTTTTATATTGCTCGTTCGTAATAAGACGGCGTCAGTGTCCATCCGGTATTCTGTTTGGCTTTAGATTTCTTCACTCAATCCATACCGAAGGAACCGAACTTATTCCACTGAAAAGAATGTTGCTTTCGGTGGCCCAGTGGAAGGAAGGCTTTGTTAATGTCGTTTGGTAGTTTCATAGTGCCTTCTACTGACGAGATTTTCGTACTTATTCTATAGTATCTGCGAAGCATGATACGAAACTATCACACGTGTCTGCGTCAATGTAAGTTATGAAAATGAGGAATGAAAGGGGTAAGAGCAAACTTCCTTGAGGAACTGCGTGTTACCGTGGAGGCCCCGGAAACAGTCTGATCTGCAAAACGTGCTGTGATTTGGAAGTCAAAAATTTGTCTATCCATCCTCCAAATTTTACTGATTAATCCCGTTTCAAGCATTTTATGCGTTATATATATCTAATGCTTTTCCGAAGTCTGTGGATATCATGAGCATTTCGTTTATTCTCCAGTGCCTCTAGAATTTAATCACTGTAGTCAAGCGACTGAGAGATGCAATATCTTCTTGTCCTAAGAATATGTTGTCCTCGTTTAGGTTGATTATCCTATTCCATTAATCCGTTAATTTACAATTAGGACTCTCTCAGAAATGTCATTAATGAGTGAGGTCAGTGATTAGTCGGTAGTTTTTTCTTTGGATTGCTTCGTTCCCTCTGTGAAGCGAGGCGATGTGAATCAGTTTCAAACTCTCGGGGATAATGCCACAGTCAAGACATTTTGTTCAGAGAATATCTGCTACTCGTGCAAGCGGTGTTCTGCATTTTCATGAATATACGCTTTCAAGAGTCTAGTCATAGGGAAGAGTCAACGGATATGTTCTCAGTGGCCCTCTCGAGGTCCTGCGGGGAGGTGGTGAAATCTGCTGTGTGTACCATAGGGGAGCTGCTGCTGTTCAGGTTGAAGTCGGCTGGATCATTTATCTTCAGGGCTGTTTCTGGCTCGCTGAACACCGACTGGTATTACCTTTTTAGCACCTCATTCATCTCTTGTTGCAAGTCTGAAGCGCTTTTGGGTTCACACAACTAACACAGTCCTCTGGCGTTCTGGTACTCAGCAAGCTTTCCCACTGCGTCGCAGACATCTCATTGATCACATCTTCGTATATCATCATCCTACTGTTAAAACTGTAATAGGTGAATTTACCTCCAAGGTGGAGTGTGTTCTGCCCTGGCGGTTTACCATCCATATCTGTTATTACTTCACGTAGATTGTGATCAGAGTAGCAAGTGTTTGAGATGATGATGTCATATATTATGTCTACATTTTTTGCAGACAACAGATGTAGTGTATCATTTCCTCTGGTTAGCTCTGTTATTTGCTGACAAAGAGATAACTTGTTACAGTCTGAATAGCTCCCTCTTCTGCAGCAGTTCATCCGAGCAGCTGTCTCCCTTGGGATTTTCAGCAGAACTGTTGCTAACTCTGTCCATCTCGTGTGAGGAAGGATAACGTTCCCTGGGACGGTTGTGTTTGGGACTGGGTTCCCAAGGAGGTCGAGGCAAGTTTTCATATATCTTATTTTCTGTACATTCTTGTGTCTTTGCATCTGGTGCCTTGTATATCATTGCAATGACAAGGTTCTAGTTTTCAACCTCGACAACAAGTACTTCTACTACAGCCTTTCTGGAATTTAGAAAGTTAGGTGTCATAAGAGAATTCTCCACATACAGTCTACGTGTTCGTCTGTTCATAACTATCAAGGTTGTAATCTGGGATCCAAACTTCGCCATTCAAATTATATCTAACGTGCAGTTTTGTGAAGACTGCAAATACCTCATTTGACTCGATGAAAAAGCTACTAATTAGGGTGATTTTGTCTTGTTTCTGAGTTGTTTTAGGAGGCCAACATACCCTGCTTCGTTGAGATTGGTAGTTTGTTCCTTTATGATACTGCAGAGGGAAGCCAGTGTCATTTCTTCCCCTGGCAGTTCTTCGCAGTCTACGTCTGACCTACTGTTGGAGTCTACAAAATTCGGTTGACCTCTTTCTTGTTTAGAGCACTGGCGTGTGGCTAGTAGTGAGATTTTACTGTACCAGCCACATGATGATTCTCGCAGCGCTGGTTAAAGTGGAACCTTTCCTCTAGCGATGGTGTTCACATTATCTTCTGGGTGGCAAAATCTGCATCTCTCTCCGCTAAGCGGCAGTTGCCTTTCTGAAGCAAGCTCACGCATTTTGTGGGCTGTTGAAATTTACATTTTCCCCAATATGACGCATCAGTTTTGCCAATCACTGCATATTCCATCCACAAAGGATCTACTCCCCGCACCCGCCTTTCTAAGCGTTTCGCCCCTCCCGTCTCTGTCCGTATTTATTCTCTAAGCTTGTGATGGCCTCTTATCAAACTTGAGTCACAGTCTCACTTCCTCTATACCTCCCATAGTGTTACCATTTACCACAGTATCTTCCGTCTCACTCTCTATAACCGAGTCACTGTCTATGGTGCCTTACACATCGCTTTCCATGGCACCATCTCCCGCTCCTGCATTCTGTGTCTGCGTTCATGGTGCATGTGACAAGTGCCTTCGTCGTACAGCGAAGGTATCGAGTATGTAAAATTCCTCTCTGATGTTTATGGCAGAGTTCCCGGCATGTCTGCAGGAATCATTTGCCTGCAGCACCTACTCAAAAGATATAGTCTTCTTGGAGTGCAATTCTAACAGACTTTTATTTTTGTTAGAATATATATTCGCACAGAGAAAATGGTATTTTTGCAGGCAAAAATACCGAGCATGAGACGCCTTGACGTCGTCTGACAAGGGCGGACCGACATTTAAAAGAGTTGCCTGTCATATTTCTTGTCCATTTGTTTATTTTCTTTCTTTATCCTGAGTTACTTCTCTTTCTCTTTCTTATCATCTTATTTTCTATTCTTACCGTTCTTCTAGTATGATATCCCTCCCTCTGCTACTCTTACCTTTTCCTCTCTGATATTCTGAGTTCCCTCCCTCTCCTCTCCCTCTCTCCTTCACCTTTCCCTCACTTTCTCTACTACTTCTTTATCATTTCCCTCAGCCTAGGTGGGAGGTGAGGGGGAGAGGGATGCTCTTGCTGCCACAGGTAAAAACAAAAACTTAACCCTCTCTCACTACGACTTCCTCTCTCACTATGACTTCCTCTATCACTGCAACTTCCTCTCTCACTGAAACTTCCCCTCTCACTACGACTTTCTCTCTCACTACGACTTCCTTTCTCACTACAACGCTCTCTTTCACTACAACTCCCTCTCTCACTGCAGCTCCATCTCGCACTACAACTTCCTCTCTTATTACAACTTCCTCTCACTACAACTCCCTCTCCAGCTTCTTACTTCATCCCCTGTCTGAAGACAACTCCTCTCTTGCTAAAACTCTTTCTCTCAGTATTACAGGAAAGAGCACATTTTAACTACAGGAGACTTTTTTTTCCGTCATACCTTATTTTCTAAATAGGTTTCGATGGTTTCTGTTAGCTGAATTACGGAGGAGTGTTTACTGAATGCGTCGATGAAATGGGCAACCACTCTTTCATCCTTAGTTTTAAGATTTAAAACATCACCACTTCACAATTTCTTTTCTGAATTTCTGCTCGATTCTTCTTGAGCTTTTTCTTTTCAAGTAAAAACCCTGGCATTGAAAAAAAAAAAACTATCAATCAAGTGACATCATCAGGGATGGACGGTAACCATACGTCTCTTAACCAATATTCTAAGCTGACGAACTCTCCTCTGACCACAAAGCTTGATATTTCTGAATCTCTTAATAATCACCAACTCCATCATCTCCAAAGGCTTAAAAAAGAAATAAAAAAAAAACGAAACTAAAAGTTTCTGCTGAACCAAACCACCAGATCTGAGGTGAATTAAATGTCCTGCCCTTCGTTACTTCATAAAATATTCCATTTACAGTCAAGCTATCTCGCAATACATCCGCACGCTACCCACATAACATATACACTTAGAGACAAGATTATCCTAAACCTGGATTATCTAAGGTTCGTTTTACCCAGAAACTGGATCATCCAGAGGTTAGGATTATTCACAAACTAGACACAAATAGTCAGCATTTAGCAGGTAATTAAGTTACACTAGTACAATAGATCAGAAACTGGACTACCCAAACAAACTTGGAATTGGGTAATAAAATATTATATCATACTTTAATTGTCCCAACGAATACTGAGTTATACAATTATTAACAAGGAAAGTAAATATCATGACCCCAGCTCAACTGAAACTTACTCAAAACGACACTAAAGTGTTTCATCTATCCACACTAACAGTATGTTTATAGTTGCCACCTCTAGAGTCGTAAAGTAACCCACACAAGAACAAAAAAAAATAAAAATAACAATGAAAAATTTTGGCAACGGTTATACGTTGTCCCGTAAGCGTGAACTAAATTCTATTGAGTAAATCATCGCAATGACGCTCAAAGAAATAAAAGTGAAAGGTTGAGAAAGCAGATGGATATCACATGAATGTTAAGAACTGAATTCTTACAGATAACTGAAAACGAATCTGACTAAATAAACGAATAAATAAATAAAAACACACATTTTCTATATATATATATATATATATATATATATATATATATATATATATATATATATATATATATATTTTTTTTTTTT